>PVJH01006701.1:0-75627 GCA_004026705.1 Nesogale talazaci
CTTCTTCTGAAGTAGGACATTGGCAGGCTAAGGTCATGATGGGATTGTGCTGGCAATGGGTCCCTCCCCACCCCCAGCCCACCCCTACTCCACATCTAGCCTATTGACAATGAGGACTATATGCCCACGTGTGCCATGACTCTGGGCGAAGGTATGAACATATCCATCAAAGAATAATATGCGTGCTGTTCTGCACACCTCTGGGGAGTTATGTGGAGGTGGTTGTTATGGTTGCCTGTTGTACAGTTGGTCTGCCTCCTAGACGCCATGTGGAAGAGCAGGGTTTCATAGGCTGCAGTCTTCCAGGTAAGTAAGCAGATGACCAGGTCTTGAGGAGCCGTTAGGTGAGTTCAAACCACTAACTTTGCAGTGGGTATCTGAGTGATTAACTCTTTGCCCAACTGAGGGTCCTTCCTCTGTCATTAGGGTCCTCAGAGGATGCGTATTCCTTTGGGACAGAATATCAGAGTTGGTTAAAAAGAGACCAGTAAAGGCCATCCTGCCATTCTGTAACTAAGCCGCTTCTGGGGGGTGTACTGTGAGAGAGGATCTGCAACTCATACAGTCACCCATCCACGGTTGTACCTCTTTGGAAGAAGAGTGGATCTCCTCTGCTGAAGGGAATCAAATGCTGTGAGCTTTCAGACATGGATGCTGATGTAAGCTCTAAGATCAGAAAAGGCAAACTCACACCTGGAATAAATAAATGGATTTCCAACAAAATTAATTAGAGTATGTTTTCCAAGTGGTTGACTAGTTCTTCCTAGAGATGGTGCTCTATCAGAGGTTCACTGTTGACCTATGTGGTTGGAAGTTTTGGCTTTATTATTATTATTATTATCAATCATTTTATTAGGGGGCTCTTACAGGTTTTTTTTTTTTTTTGCATCATTGCCCTCTGCTGGTTGTGGGAGCTACCCAGTGCTGCTCCTGAGAGCTGCCGCTGGATTTGAAACGGCAAGCCCACAGGCCGCAGTCAACCACTTACACCACCAGGGCTCAGCCTCTTATAGATCTTATAACAACCCATAACTCAAGATATTAAGCACACTTGTGAATATGTTGCCACCATCATTTCCCAAATAATTTTTTCTACTTGAACCCTGAGTATCAGCTCTTCTTTTTTCCCCTGCCTCCCACAGCCTCATGAATATCTTGAGAAATTATTTTTGTAGCAATAGAAACAGCATCGGTCTTGATTGTGGGATTCCAAGCTGTTGTAAACCACCTGCAGCCTTCTGCCCTGTCTTCAGAGCTATGCAGTGCATGCATCCCTTGTGCAAGGCAAGGGATGGCTGATGACAGAAACAGATGCCAAAAGGCTGAGTCCTTGTGTCTACATCATTTTTCCAGCGTCTCTTCAGTGGTGAAGTGTCTCAGTTAGTTCCTAATCTGCAAGGCAAAAGTCCTTACATTTTGTGCCCAATCCCATAGGTATATTTACATACCTTCTCCCAGATTTCCTTGCTTATAACATCCCAGCTTTTTTCTTGCTTAATTCCTGCCCAGCCAAACAGTGCGGCTGAGGAGTTTGTGAATCTATCTATCTGGGATCACTTATCAGCCATGCACAATAGAGGATCAGATGTATTTTAGGTCATTGAAAGACTTCTCCCTCATTGGTGTTATGCAACACCACCTGGAAGTGGGGCAACACCACAACAGCTATTTATTTTTGCTTCCACCTATATAATAAGCCAAGTCATGTTGATCTTTCTCCTCCTCTTTCATCTTGCCAAAGGAGCTCATACAAAGTAGTGGTTAGGTATTGAGATGTTGGTAAAAGGTCAGCAGTTCAAAACCATGAGGTGCACCAGGAAGCAGCCTTCTATTCCTTTAAAAATTTACAGCTTCATTGTATAACTACACTCTTTGAGATCGAATAACAGGATTATATATGCATGGATATATTGGATTATTTAAGATATGGCAAAAGCTATTATAGGAAAATAATAAAAACAATGATGATGATGATCATTAATAATAATTCCTGGGGGGGAGGTGATAAAGGGAAACTGATATCAAGGAGTTCAAGAAGAAAGAATCTTTTTCGAAACTGTAGTAGCAATTGTACAATACCTCTGAAGTGATTGAACTATAGATTGTTATGATATTTGTAAGAGATCTCAATAAAATTTTAAACATTTTTTTAAAAAGAAGGCATCAATAGGCTACAAGATGACATCATACATACACACACAGACTCAGAAACCCACAGGGGCAGCTCAACTCTGTCCTTTGTCTTGGCATCAATTTGATGGCAGTGAGTTTTTGAGAACGAGTCAATTAGCCATAGGGGACCCCTTTATGCAGTAGCACTCAGAAACTACAATCCTGTTTTTTAAGTCTTTCTTACATCCTGCAAATGCTGGTGAAGTCTCTTCCTAAAATCTCTTCTTGATTCTTATCCTCTGAAAGTCTTAACAATTGCACAGGATATATCAAATGAGGATAAATTAAAAGATTGCTACTAAGGTTTCAGTACACCCCCCCCCCCCCCACACACACACACACACACACTTCAGGCAAAACATGCATAGACATGTCTCTGCAATCAGGCGATGGCTGCAGACCAACTGGCTCAGTAATACATTAGCTTTTGTCTCATAAGGATGCCTTCCCAAACCAGGTCTAACCTAGACCATCAATTCTGAGGGAGGCTGCTGGCCCAGTTAAACTCAAGTCTGAGCAGCCTGTTGAGAAGGTTATGGTGACAATTTTTAGGGGACTCCAAAGAGGTAATCTTGAGGGATTTTCTTGAAGGACACAAGATGCTCACAAAGACTCAGTAGGAAGAAATTCCAAGAAAATGGAAAACCACTCTGGTGAGGAGAAGGTCTGGGAGTTGCACCCAGGAATCCCTCTCCTTCACGATGATGCACCTGATCAGTCCCTGAGGGTGGCGGGGCTGGGTCAGGAGAACATCAGTGAGAAGCCTTCCTTCCGCATCCACTCTGCAACCCGATCTTGTTCTTCAAACTCAAAGAACCTGGAAAAGGATGTGTCTCCCCCACTCCTAGAAGGCCCAGACTTCTATTTTGGTGAAGTGTAAGTCGAAGAGGCATATTGTGGAGTTAGATATCTCCCTTAAGTCAAGGGTAAACCTCAGAGAAAGATAAAGCTGTGTTCTCACAAGCCAAACTGGTAGCAGGGTGAAGGAATCCCAGTAGAGAGGGGTTGGGTGATGATGCCCTGCTCTGTCTATGACAGGGACCATGTCCAGATGACTGGGTTGGAGGAGGTCGTGAGACTGAAATCATGACAACTAGAGGCGAAGGCATTTTCTAGACAAGCCGAGAGGAAGCAGTAAGCGGTCATGCGATTTTCCCATGACCAGTTCATCTGACACTGTGGACTCCCACGCAGCGAAACCAAGCAGACATCAAACAAATGTGCTTGATTTGCTGCCAGCCAATGAGTGCCCATGTACATGTGTAAGTCATCACGGCTTCAAAGCCTCCAGTTTCACGGCCCGGGATGCGCAGCTGCTCTGTGAGCATGCGCCAGAGTCGTTCTTCACCTCTCTGTGGAGATTTTCACAACAATCTTCACTAAGTCTCCGTTCATTCAGCAACGGCTCGTTCATGCCTTCTGACCCTACCCCATAAAACTTCCTGTCGCCTTGAAATATTTATCTTGGAGCAGTTTCCCATCTTACTTTATCTCATGTTGTTTCCAGGAGGAATTTCCTTTGATGTCCATTGTAAACCACTTTCTTCAAAGGAAACGTGTTGTTTTGGGGGTTGGGAAAGAGATTTGCACACATCATGGAGTGAAGCTGTCAGATCTTTCCCTCATTTAAACGTATCCCCCCGCCCCCCATGTTCCTTGGCACCCTCTAGTTCATCACGATATATTTAGTCTTTTTTCTTCTTTAGTGTTCTGCCACTTTTAAACTTTTTTTGTTATTAAAACGGTTTTAGGCTTGTCACTAAATGGCGCCAGGGATTCAAGCATCTATTGTAAAAACATCTACCCTGAAAGAACCTTTGGTCGCAATGTTTCCCATTCTGATAGCAAAATCTGTAGTAGCTTCTGATGTTTGGCTATTTGCAATATCTTTGCCGCTCATTTCTTTTACTTAAAAAAAAAAATCAGGCTGAGCCCCAGTGGCAAAAGTGGTTGAGTGCGGGACAGTGGCCCGCGGGCTTGGTGGTTCAAATCCAGCAGCGGCTCTCAGGAGCAGCGCTGGGTAGCTCCCATGACGACCAGAGGCGGCGATGTCCACAAAACAAAACGAAACAAACAAACAAACAAACAAAAGAATCATCCGTTCTCCTTCGGTAACTTCTGCAAATGTAGTTTTCATATCAAACTTTTCTTGACTCCTCCATGCACAGCCAGCTGCACATTCTTCTAGACACCCACACTCGTTGATTTGTTTTTTTATTCATTCATTCTGCAGTTGCTTACTGGCATCTTTATGCCAGGTACAGCAGGGAATCATAAAAACAGATACCAGAAAGTGTCATGTTTTCTTACGTTAGGGAAAGAGAGAAACAACTCCTGAAATGAAGACAGTGACAGACTTCTGTAAGAGAGAAAGCAGAGGATGTGCAATAAGAGGAGGACATTCAGTACAGACTGCGTCCTCATGACCACATAAGCGTTCACCAAGTTTAAGTGGTTGGGCTGGACATTCTCCAGAGATAAGAAGCAACGTGGATGAAGGTAGGCCTTTTCAGGAGAATTTCAGAAAGCTGGGACAGCCGTGTTCTGTTCAAAAATCTTTCTTAGAAGAATTACAGCCAGAATGCTCCTTAGAAGAAGCAAGGATGGGGTTAAGGTTAGGAGGTCAAAAAGCTGAAAAATAAAAAAAAAGAAGAAGAAGCAAGGACGATGAAACTTTATCTCATATGCTTTGGGCATGTGATTAGGGGAGACCTGTTCCTGGAGAAGGACGTCATGCTTGGTAGAGTAGAGGGACAATGATAAAGAGGAAGACCTTTGACATGACGGATTGGCACGGTTGCCAATGCATGAATGGGAATCAAACTTATGAACAACTGGGAGGATGTTGCAGATCTGGGTGGTGTTTGTTTCTGTTGTATGCAGATCACAGTGGGTCAGAACCAACTCAATGATACTTAACAACAACAACAGGATAGGTGTAACTCCCCACATTGGTTCTCTCTCTCTCTCTCTCTCTCATCTCAAACTCACTGCCATCCCATCATGCTGACTTAGAGTGATCATATATATAAAGTCCCATCTTTCCTCCATAGAGTAGTTGGTGGTCTCAAACTGTTGACTGCTTGTGTTAGTTCAGGTAGACTAGAGGAACAAATTTCAAAGACATGCATATGAATATAAGGAATGGTTTTATATTCAAGAGGAATAGGACATTGAGAAAACATCCCAGCCCAGTCCAGCTCAAAGTCACAAGTGAGATATTAACCCATATGCCTGAAATCAGTCCATAAAGTCTCCTTCCGACTCACGAAGTCACAGGTCAGTGGATGCAGAGTCCCAGCACCAACAGGGGTCTCCCCATGGCTCCTCACTTCCAAGGCTCAGGGTCCATCAACAGCATCCCGTGGTGGCAGAAGTATCTCTTCACTGGCAGAGGCCTCCATGTGGCCGCCCCAGCTTCAGAGGTCCGGCTCCATCAGGGCAAAGCCGTGTGGTCTCTCCACTGGCTACTCCAGCCTCCCAGATGCCGCCATTCTTTGTTGCCTGTGATTAATCATCTCTGAAACTAACTCCCAACAACTGGGGAAGATAGCTTCTCATCTTCATGAGGGAAATATCGTGAGATTTCCCAGGAGTCTCAGGTGGAAGCCATGCCCACACAGAAGCCTCATCGGCTACTCAATGGCTATCTCCAGGTTAACAGGCCAGACTCCACCCCTACATTTCAATCACAAAATTAACATAAGTACATGACTATTACATTGCTGATCACAGCTGAAAGCATAACCTCTATGCACTGTAACTCCTGGGATAGGGACAGCATGGCTAACAACTCCACTAAGGAAAAGAATGGGGTGGCTTTTCCTAGGGACTTTCCCTGTCTAATCTCTGGTGAGATATCCCTGCAGTGGGTGTATATTTCACCAGTCTATGCCATTAATTAAAGCTTTGAGGTAGCGTGCAGCAATATTCCTCTTAATTAACAAATTAGCATTTTGCCTACACTGCAGTGAAAAGTACCACATGATTAAGTCAACCCGAATATGATGATGTCTGGAGGATGGAAATGCGAGTTTCTGAATGTGCAAAAAAGAAGCTCCAGCATACTCAAGGAAATTCAATTCACCTATCTCTGCTGCCACCTTGTAATTCTCTATGATGTTGTTACACCTCACAATTTTCCACGTTGTTGTGAATAGCTATTGAGTTGGCCTGCTCTCTCATTGTGACCACATGCACAATGCAAAGAGATTGGCTATGCATCAGACTGTTGTAAACCACAGTGGTTTCAGTAGTAAATCACCAGGCCTTTCTTCCTAACCCAATTTCCAACTAGAAGCCTCATTGAAACCTCTATAGTATTTTAAAAACACCTAAGCCTGCGCTAAGAGGTGGGTGCCGACTGTACTTGAAGAGCAGTGGACAGTACACTGGCCTCTATCTCCTTCTTCATAGACTTTCTTTTAAAACCTCTCGAGGTCAACCTTTTCACATGTTGGCATTACCTGTTGGTTGAAAAAAACCAGCCACATTGCTGGTTACCAGGAGGTCACAGCACTTCACTTGCCCGAGAAAGTTCTAGCGGGATTGATTGTCATTCACTGGGTCTTTGGAAATAGGACTCAGTTCACTGCCATCAATCTGACTGACTCAGAGTGAAAGAGTCCAATTTCCTCTGGGGTTTCCGAGACTGTCAATCTTTACAGGAATGCCTGGTGGTTTCAAAGTGCCCACTCTGTCAGCAGCCAGTGCCGTCAGTGCCACCAGGGCTTCCAGCTGTGAATATAACTAACTCACTCACTGCCCTAGAGTGTGTACTCACTCAGAGAGACCCCCTGTGAGTTCCCGAGACTGTAAGTCTTTAGGGAAGTAGAAAGTCCAGTCTTTCTCCCGAGCAGCGACTGGTGGTTTCCGACTGTCGATCATGTGATCGCAGCTCAATGAGTAACCACTGCACCACCAGGACTCTTTTGTGAATAGCTAGGACCCTATAATTGTGAGATCGCTCTGGGAAGGGCCTGACTTCCAGCTCTTTCTTCTAGCTCCGGTAGCTATTGGGAAGCTCTATGAATGCGTGTGCTGCTGTGTAGAGGTCATAACAGAGTCAAAGTAAATGGCTAATAAGGACACTGTTCTTTGATGCTGAATCTGCTGTGGATTCACCTTCCAGCATTTTGCACTTTACCTACAGGGATACTCAGCCAACTGTACAAAGAAGGGAGTTGTGTCTTCACTGCTCCTGGCTCTCCCTGTGAGTTAGTGTCTCGTGAATTGAAAATAAGTGAGCTAGACTCTGTCCTTGCTATAACCCTTGTAATGCAGGCGGATTCTTCTTGTTTGCATTTTGCATTCTCCTTCTGTTCCCTGCCACAGGGAGAAAGGGTGATTACTTTTTTCACAATGGAACATGCCTCGCGATAAACTTTTAAAAGGCTTGTACACGAGGTGCTTTATGCATGGTAAATATTTAAAGATTTCCGACTTTGAGTGACCATCCATTTCCCGCCATTCCCATTCAAGTAGCCCAAGGAACAGAGGAACCTAGACAGTTGGGGAATGGACAATGCGTCAAATATTTAAACGCTGAGGTCAAGGCATTGCAGTTTATGACCATCATCTTTCACTGACTATATGAGCCATTACAATCCCACTACCATATCACTGTCCGGAAGGTTGTAATGGAAACAAGGAATGGCACCAAATGAATCTGTCCTAATGGCACTGGCGATCACAGGAGCAAGGCAAGGCACTAACAAAACCTGGTCCGGTGCTGGTGCTAAAGTGGGGACTGGATGTTCTTTCTCAGAAACCCAAGACTCCAGCTACCTATCGGAGAGTGTAAGTATCACATCAGGATCACCATTCGTGGCATATTTTTGTGGACACCGTTTGAGGGTCCGTGATCATTCTCAATCTTAGCTGGAGCATTATTCTGCTCCAGTTTGACTCTGTTTTAAATGTGCCTGTCTCATTGCTTGTCATGATGAGGTGACAGTTGGGCAAGCGCATACTGTGTGTACTAGAACAGTTAACAGTTCATTGGGATGTACATCGAAGTCCATGTCTGTGTAACTCTTTAACGCTATGTGTTACAGAGGAGAAGCGAGCTTGGTTGGCCGCAGTCTTTACAGAAGCAGACCCTGAGGCCTTTCTTTGGTGTCGTTGGGTTGGTTCAAATTGGCAACCTTTAGGTTAGCAGACCATTGCAAACCACTTTGACTACCCAGGGACTTTCCACGAAGGGCTGCTCTTATTGTTGTTAGATGCCTTCCAGTTGATTTTTGACTCATAGAAGCTCCAAGTGAAAGAGTTGAACTGCCCTGTGAGGTGGGGGGAGGGTGGGGTTGTAATCTTTATGAGAGAAATCACCAAGTCTTTAAATTGCTGGGTCCCCAGAGCTCCTTTCATCCATGGCAGAACCCTGGTATAAACTAACCTTTAATCCATGTACTTCCCACGGCTACTGTCAGGTAAATCTGCATCACGTTGTTGATGTTGTTGGGTGTCATTGAGTTCATTCCGACACACAACAAAACCAAACGCTGTGCAGTCCTGCGCCTCCTGCACCATGGTTCCTGTGCCTGCGCCCATTGTTGCAGTCACAGTGCCAAGACATCCCATGGAAGGCCTTCCTCTTTTCACTGCCCCTGTGCTTAACCAAACATAATTTCCTTCTCCAGGGATTGGTCTCTCCTGACAATATGTTCAAAGTATGTAAGAAGTCTTGCCGTCCTTGCATCTAAGGAGTACTCTTCTTCTAAGACAGGTTTGTTGGTCCTTTTAGCAGTCCATGGGGCTTCAATATTCTTCTCCAGCTCCACAGTTCAAATGCAAGGAAGTAGCTGCTGAAGACCTTATGCAGAGCATAGACCATGACACTCAGCAACTGGAATGGTTTCCCTACTTTTCCAGCTGAGTGGGCAGTTTCAGAAGAGTTTTGCAGGATTCCACCCAATGCAGAAGTCAGATTGCCCAAACCTCCACTCCCTTGACAACAGCACACTTGAGTTGTCTTTTTCTTTGAAATCCAGGGTAGGTTGAGCTTATAAACCTCTTGAGACATCTGGTGTGGCGTTGTCCACCTTGATATATTGGACAGGGCGTTGGGCTATGATGAGGGATACGGTGGGTGTGACGTTGAGGCTATTTTATAAAGAAATGCTGGATAATTCCCGAAGCTTGATGATCATGGTCCTCTCCCATGCTTTCCTGTCCACACGCTTCTCCCTGCTTCACACCACTTTCGTGATGAAGGGGATTTAGCTTCTTAGACACTATATGACTCTGAGCATAGATAGCTTGAAGATAATTACACTGTTCAAATATCTAACGGTCTTTAAGTGAGAGAGTTGTTTGTTGAGGGTTTCCTTCCCCCCTTGTCTTTGTGTTCTACTTTTCTGTTTCTGTTTTGAAGGCCTTCACGGGGAGTGGTGCACTTTTAGTGAGTTAAGACATAAGAAAAGATAGCCTTCTCCTGCATCATATATGTCCTCCCCATGATCTGAAATAAAGGTACGATTAAAACCATACAGCAATAAATTGATGTCTTTGATGGAAATCACATATCAAAAAGTTGCAATGTATTAAAACCCTACTTCATAAATATTTGGTACTCCAAAATATGCGAGATCATCCCTTGGAACAGAAATCAGGAAGCTGCCACCAGTAAAACAGAGTGAACCCCCACCCTTAAGGTATACAAGGGTCTAACCAAAAGGATGTTGGCACCCAGTCTCAACATGAAAGAAGCTACTAATAGAAGCTCCTTCAGAATCCAACCCATTGTCATAGAAACATCTTCCAAGCTGTGACTTCATTGGACTCTTGTGTCCTAGGCATCCCATTACAGCATCTGATGCAAAGATGAAACCCTAGCTTTAAGGAAGCGATGGGCATTTTCCTTTTAGTGTGATGCTCTGAAGTAGGAGAAAGCTCAAATGAAGTAGACTAAATGAGTCCACAGTGTCCTCCAGAGATTTAAACTTCAAGATAAATCAATTGATTCGCATCCTCATCCTCATCCTCCTCATCATCCAACCCTACTTCCTTCATCTTACCAATGACCAAAGTTATGATGCAGATTTAAGGTCCAACCCAAAGAAAGCCTTCAGACAAATCAGAGTGAATTGGTGCCTACCTGAGCCAATCAAAATGGCAACTTTGAAATCACCAGTGTGATGAAACACATGTATAGGCTTGAGCATTGACAAACCAAGACCTAATCTACAGCTAAGTCTGTCGAACGGCACAGGGTTGAATAATTGAGCTACGTGAGCTTATTTAAAAACAGTGCCTGGGAACAAATCATGGAAAGCATCTGACTTCCCAGAAGAGCAGAGCCACAGGCCAAGGTTGCATCTGTTTAAATCTTTATAAAAAGTGGAAAATTCTGTATTCCAGAAACTAACCACTGGAAAGTTAAATCTTTATTCCACCAGAAAATAAGTAGAATTTGAGTGCAGCTGGATTACATGAGAGCAGAGATCCTCCCAGGGTTCTAAAGTACCCATTCTCTGAGCTCTCTCTCTCTCTCTCTCTCTCTCTCTCTCTCTCTCTCTCTCTCTCAATCTTGATTTTTCTTATCGTTCATCTGTGCTTCTTTCTGTGCATCTATTCCTTACTTCCAATCCAAACCAATTCCCTGTGCAGAATCATGGATTTTTCTTACTCATAACCTGAATGCACATGTGATTCTTGGGCAATCATAACCAAACTGAAACTATGCAACCTAAGAGCTTAATATTGAAAATATCATGGACTATTAAAACGATAAATGGATCAACATGTCTTGGAAGAAGTACAGTCAGAGTGCTCTTTAGAGGCAAGGATGGGAAAACTTTGTCTTACATACCATGGACATGTCAGGAGAGACCATTCGCTGTGTAAGGACAGTGTGCTTGGTAAGGCAGAGGGGCAGTGAAGGAGTAGAAGGCCCTCAAGGAGATGGATGGCCACAGGGGCTACAACAATGGGCTCAGGCATAAGAACAGTAGTGAGAATTGTGCAGGACCGGGTAGAGTTTCATTCTCTTGCACATAAGGTCACTAAGGGTTGGAGGCAACAGAAAGGCATGGTATCTCTCACTATGGAAACCTCTGGTCTAGAGGCATCACTGAAAGTTGTCTTCTTACAGGTAGCCTCGTTGAGAGAGGCTCCAGAGTCCACACATTTATATGGTTCATTTGTCTGCCAGGTTTTTTTTAATCTATGAAAGCTTTCCATTGCTTTATTTTTCTTCTCTCATTTTCTTCTTGAAGAGATTGAATCCTTTGTATTCTCATATTCTAGACTTCAGCATAGTGTCTCTTTGGCCTTTTCTTTTATCCTGGTACTTCCTGAGAAGTAGAAATGAGCCATTTTAGCAACAGCTGGTGCAATTTGCCTCATCTTATCACCTTGAACATCACACCATGTCTCTCTTTTCATCACAAGATATTTAAGTATGCCAACCTGATACAATAGTGACATAGTTCAATAGCCTTACACTTGATGGTTATAGTTGTGTGGCATTTCATGAGGTGTGGGAAAATGGCAATATTCTAATTTTAGCATTTCCCTTTTATTTGTAATTCTTCTATTAAAGAGGCTTGTAATTTTCCTGAAGTGTTCTGAATACAGGAAAGGCCAGAAAAATGTTTTATGAGCTTCTTTTATTTGTCAATTTTCAGAACAAAATACTCTGATTGATCTAACATCATGAAAGGATGGCCAGTTGCCTTTTAAAAATGTAATTACTAACTTGTGGATTTTAATGTGTTTGTTATCCTTACTTTCCTCTGCATTATTATTCATTTGGTTATCCAATCATTCCAAACTTGACTAGCAGAAGGTTCTGTAAGTTGGTGGTGTTGTCTTTTTGACTTGACCTCAGTACTGTTCAATCTTTGAAACTTTTAGCACACAATATATTCCAGGTTATTTTAATATATCTTCTGCCTCATTTTCAGCACTGACAAAGAGAGACAAGTGACAATTAAACATTAAATATTAAAATATTAAAAATGTTGATTACAACGTATAAATGTTCCCCATGGATTTAAATACAAATATTACTATTTACTCAGATAGACCCAATAGGATGATTTCATGTCAATTTATATTCATTTATAATCTCTAACTACTGCAACCCCAATGGGGGGCGAGAACAATATTTTCCCCCTTAAATCAGACAAACAAACTTCTTTATTTAGAAAAGAAACTAGGCAAAGGATGCTAGGAGAATAAAAACTTTAAAACTAATAGCTTTAGGAGGTGATGATTGAACAGCATGATGAGCATAATTAATGTCACTGAACTGCATATTTGGAAGAATGGTCATCAAATATTGACATGTTTGTAGAATAACTAGAATTTCTCATATACTGTGGTTAGGAATATAAATTGAAACAGATACTTTGGAAAAGTACTTGACAATTGTTTAAACCTAATATTCTTAAGTTCTGGGACTACATAACTAAATGTGAAGGTCATGAAAAATTTGGCAAGAGTAAAAGTTTCCTGAATAAGCGATGACCGAAATTTAAGCCCAAATCAAACACAAAGACTTCACTATAGACAGGGGTGGAGAGTGGAGACCCGAAGACAATTGGCCATCTCCTTCTCAGAAAAGAACAAGGAAGTGATGAGCAGGTCAGGGTGCAGTATTGCATCCACAATACACAAAATATTCCTCTAGTTCTTTAATGCTTCCCTCTCCTCCCAAATATCATGACCATTGTCAAGTCAAAAAGGGAACAACACCAACTTAGCAGAACCGTCTGCTAGTCAAGTCTGGAATGACTGGATACCCAAATGGATAATGATGCAGAGGAAATTAAGGATAGCAAACATGTTAAAATCCACAAGTTAGTAATCATATTTTAATCAGTTCTACGTTACAAATCTGGCTAGACCAGAGCATCTGCACTGGTACAGATAAGAGCTCTCCAAACAGTTAATCGAGGACATGTGAACTCCAATAGGAGTAGTGATAGCAGGAGGGTAGGAGTAGATGGGGGCAGAAGGGGGAGGAAAGGGGAACTGATCGCAATGACTGACATACAACACTCCCTTTGAGGAGAACAAACAACAGAAACATGGATGAAGGAAGACAGTGGATGGTGTAAGATATGAAAACAATAATAATTTATATTTTATCAAGGGTTCACAAGGGTGGGATCAAGGATGAAAAAAGAGGAGCTGATACCAAGGGTTCAAGTAGAAAGAAAATGTTTTGAAAATAATGATGGCAACATATGTACCAATGTGCTTGATACAATGGATGTGTGGATTGTTATAAGAGCTGTAAGAGTCCCCAATAAAGTGATTTATAAAATAAAACAGACTTTAAAAATGGCAGCAAATAAAGTAAAACCAAAAGCATTGCCATCAAGTTGCTGCCTGCTCACAGAGACATCATAGCACAAGGAGATCTGTCCCTGTAGGTTTGCTTCTGAGACTAATATTTTACAGGAGCAGAAAGCCCATGTTTCTCCCAAGGAGCAGAATGGTGGTTTTGAACTATGGACTTTACATTAGCAGCCCGACTTGTAACCACTTTGCCACCAGGGCTCCTTCGTAAAGACAAAGCCCTATGATAGCATTTCTCCACAATCACTGCTGCATGTGTGCCTCAGTGTGAATGCCAGCTTCTAAAAGAAGCACATGCAGATATAAGTTCATAAACGACAGCTAGAATGTAGTTGATAAATGATTGTCAATATTAATTCCTATCTCAGGACAAAGCTACTTTTTGCAATTAAAGATAAGTGGTTTAATTTAGGCAAAGGGGATAAAAAATATTTACAACAATGCAACTGAGTCCTCTCTCTTAGGTTGTACAACATCTAAATTGACAAGGGAAAGAAAATATGTAAAATAATTCTTGCAATCTGGATTTACTTCTTCTAATGATGGTGGGGTAGGAAAATGTCCATTTAATTTGTAATGAAGTCTTCACTGTGGGAAGCATTATTCTTCAAATAATGAAAAACAATGTTGGGAGAAATGTGGGGCCATCAACAAAAAGTGTTTATTTGAGTATTATGAAATTCTTTATAACTACTTTGAAAAACTAAAAAATCCTTGTAGATAGGAGAAGATCAAATGCTACCTGCTCGCATTAAAGTGTCAGAAATGGTTCCTGGGTAAAAGCATAAAATTCCTTTTTTGAATAATACTATTTCCAAAAGAATTATTAAAACCAGTAATCAATTCCAGCAGCTTACCACCAGGCTTCTGGGCAACTCAAAGTTTGCAATGTAGGTAGGTTAAACAACTGGTATTTTTGACATGACACAGTTGATACTTTGTGCAAGGCATGTTTAGGAAGGATGCATAGATGGGGGATTATGCTTTTGCCGCCCACAATAGGGGAAGACGCCTACCTTAAAGTCGATGACTTTTTCACAAATGAAGGTTGACAGTGGAACTATTGCATTGGAATCGGCACAGACAGTGCTTGAGCTAGGATAGGTGAGAAGGTTGGATTTAAACCTGGTGACAATGAACATATCACTTTTATTCTCTGCATCATCTGTCTGGAGTTCTTGTAGCAAAAAAACAAAAACAAAAACAAAAATCAGCAGAGTTAGATCTTGTGTTTTGTGTTAATATCAAAATCATTAACTTTATTAAAAATTGTGCCCTCAACAATCATTTGTTTTCATTGCTCTATAAAAACAGGGATTCCAATTACAAAAGCTTATTAATATATGCACTTGTGATGTGCTATCAAGAGGGAGAAATTTAAATAAACTATTGAAATTTAAAATTGGAATTATCTTTTTGACTGAGCAGAATCTTTTGCTAAGGGTTCATGGTTTTCAAGACTGGTGTCAGATATTTTAAAACCCAATGGTCTCAAAATGTCCCTTCAAGAAAAACAAATTATACATATTTATGGTAAAAGAAAAAATGGAAAGTTTTACTACTAAAAAAGTTTTCATCTAGAAGAACAGGGTGGTAAATAATTCCTTAGACATGTATTCACCTAGGGGTGTGGGGGGGGGGGGGAAATGTGCACTTCCAGATGATTTTTAAGTTGAAAATAACCCTTTCTAGGGTTTAATTGTAAGAATTATGACTGATCATCTGAAGTGTCTGGAGAACCAGTTTCAGAAATATTCCCCATCAAATTTTGGTTCTGAAAATCAAAGTCGGGCTCATAAGACATACTCAGAAGACAGAAAAAAATGTCAGCCACAAACCATTAGAATGTTAAGAAGAGTTTTGAGTTATGAAGTGACACATATTTAAGTTTTGAGTTTTCTTTAAAAAAAAGTTAAAGGAATTTTGTTGTGGTATTAAGACAGAATTTTCAACAAGTTCTGAAATGGAACTACTTCTATTTTCTACAATGTATTTATGCAAAGCTGTATTTTCAGGTTGGATGATTATAAAATTAAAATAACAATCAACTCTGAAAAATGGGAAAATGCTCTATATCCTCCAGTATAAAATATTCTGCCAACATTTAATTCTTTATGTAAAAATAAACAATAACATCCATCTTATTAGTAGAAAATGTGATTTTGTCTTTAATAACATGCATACTAAAAAGAATTTTTAAAAACATTTCCTTATTATTCATTATCAATAAATGTTTGATTTGTATTCCCATTTTATATACCAAGAGGGTAAGTTCTAGTTTAAACATATGCTTTTGGTATGACCTAGTCCTTTCATTGTAGGTATTACTCAAAAAATTGAAAATACATTAACCATACATAACACTAGTGTGCAAAACACATTGCAATTATATTATTTTGTTTGTTATAGTAGTTTGTGAGAGCTTTAACTTTTTAGCTGCAAATAACACAAATGCATCCATAGGTACCTGAATAAACAAGTTTTGATAAATTCACAGAGTGAAATACAACTCCTCACTGACATGGAAAACTATATCCATACATTCTAGAATAAGGATGAATTCAAAACAATTATGTCAAGTAGAAGTCAGGCAAAGAAGTACCTACAATATGACTTCATTTATAGAATATTTTAGAAATTTCAATCTAATGTGGATTTTTGTCACCTTAATAGTAGCATGAAAGAAAACTGGAGGTAGGTAGCTGGTGGCAGTCTGGTGGGTGAAGAGAGCAACAGAAGTAAAGGATAATTAGGGGGAACCAAAGACTGTTGTGAGTCATAAATATGGTCATTATTTTTATCGGGGTGGTGGTTTCACAGATGTTCATACATGTCAAAATTAATTAAATTACACCATTTCAAAACGGAATCATTTGCTGTATATCATTCTATAGATTGAATATTGATGTCAACATTATCATTTGGAATTGTATAACCCTGAGTGAAATTGTTAAAAATAAAAATGATGAGCAGATAGGCAGAAAAAAACCCACTCTCCAAAATTTAGTGTCCAAAAGACCGTTGAATTTCAGTTTGTACAAGCATGGTGCAGATGACCTCTGGGCATTGCAGAGTGTATACAAAACTGACTGATTCCACCCCCTGTCTATGGACTTTGTGACCGTGGCCAAGATTTCCATCTACCCTGAGAAAAATGATATCAACTCTTGAAAAGATTCAGAGAATAGGTGTGCTCATACCTGCTAGCACGGTGCTTTGGTTGTCAGACTCCTGTTGTGGCTTTGGAGTGACTCACTTCACAGCTCAAGGATCACCATAGAAACCATGCAGTTCGGGCTGGAGGACTGACCCGCCATGCTCCCTTACAAGCTGTATCCTCCAGGGAAAAAGCCACTCTTCATCAAAAATGCATATGTAGGTTCAGGATCTTCAAGCTTCGTTGGGTCAAGGAGTCTTGCTTGGGAAAACCTTTTAATTTCTTGACTGAACCTCAAAACGGAACGAGCGAGGTTGGATTTGTCCACCATTAGTCTTCAGGCAGCTAATAGGGACAGGTTTTGTGATCTTAGAGGGCCACTTTCCCCTCCACCTTGTCTATTCATCATCACACAGACCGTTAATCTCTTCAGGTGAGGGGGAGTAGCATTCCCATATCAGCCATTTTCAGCTCCACACAAAGCCACATCTGTACCTTGAGGCCATTGCGTTAGGTCACACGTTGGATGGAACGCTTCTGTATTTTACAATGACCTTAATCACAGCCCACACGAATGTACATGGTTTAATCCAGATAATTTCATAAATGTGGCTATCCCTGCCAGCTATCCTGCAAAGGCAAAGGCAAAAATATATCTTTTAAGTATGTAAGAAGTTATCATTTGAACTCACTAGCCTGTTCTCAAGAGAAAGGAGAAAGGCAAAAGGTACCGCAGTCCAATTCCATAAAGATTATAGCTTGGGAAATCTATGGGGCAGTTCTACGCATTCCTGGGGGGATGCTTGGTCAGAATCAACTCTGCTTTAGTCAGCCTGGCTTGGATTTCCTTCTCTGTAAAGAGACAAAAAAAAATACAGATCCCTTACCACTAAAGGAAAGTCATTTAAAATGGATTAATAAGTATTGATAAACATCAGCATGACTATATTTTTAGTTAATCCTCTTGAGGATCGCCTTCTCCTTTTGAGGGTTGCCTAATTTTCTTATTTTCAAGGTATCATGATCGCTTAGTTCAAGGGCTCGCAAACTTTTCATGCAAAATGCCAGTTATTACATGCTTTCAGCTCTGCTTGCCAAGAGGCAAAATCAAGGATCTCAGGTAGGGACTGACATAACCACTTTAAATGATTCCATTTTAAACTATAAAACTTGTGAAAAATATTGGCTATACCCTATGGGCTGTCAGAAGAACAAACAAATTTGTCTTGGAAGAAAGGCAGCTAGCATCCTCCTTAGAATGGGAGGAAGGTCAGACTTTGACTCACGTGCTTTGCGCCTATTGTCAGGGGGACCCGTCCCTGGAGAAGGACATCAAAAAAGAGGAAGAAACTTAAGGAGATGGATTGATACAGTGGCTGCAATAATGGGCTCAAATCATTGTGAGGACAGCACAGGCTTGGGCAGCACTTTGATTTGTCACCTATGAGATTACCGAGTTGGAAGTGAGATGACAGATGACGGCAGCTCACAGCAAAAAAAACATTAAAAAGCAACCATACACTCTACCAAGGTCTGCATGGGCACACTGCCCACGCTTGTTGAGACTTTGATTTAGTTGCATATTGTTTCGTTTAAGTCATTTAACGAGAGTTGACTCCAGTGCTAATGAGTCTCTCTTTTCCTGACCTACTTGGAACAGGATGATCTTCCATATGTCCTGGGTATTTATCTTAGGAAGGGAGTGGGGTAAACCTCACACAGCTCTCATTGAACTTACTCATTGGAGTTGCTGGGAACTTGGATACCCTCCACTGTTTCTCTTTGAAATATTTACTACTTCAATATTTTTGGTTTCCTTCCATAACCTATTTAACAGAAAACACATTTTCATCAGTGTCTCTTGTCTTTTCCTTACTTGGCATCCTTCGGATCTTAAAATGTGGAGTCTGAAAGGAACATTGTTTTGCTAATTAATTTCAACTATTTTGCAAGCTGCCAAAAGCCAGCATTCTTTTGGGGTTGTTGTTTTTGTGGGCACTCCTGGTGGATGTTGGCCTAAATTATTAGAATTCTTTTAACATATTAATGTGACTTAAGTGAGTAAATATTTCCTTGGAGAAATGCTGTCTTGGAAGCCATACGCTTGTTGGGAAGCAAATGTTCACAGAGCCAACATATGGTGGTTGTTTTGTCCTATAAATACTTGATGTGGAAGAGATTGTATTTGAGATCATTTTGAGTTTGTCAGTTTTTCCACCCTTGGAATTCTACCCTTGGAGAAATGTTCAAAGCCACAAAATCGTATCAGGCCCAGGAATTATCCCCCAAATTATGGTCCAGTTTCCCCACTTTCTAATTCTGCATTCTCTTATCCTCTACAGGTGACCTCCCTACATTATGTACAGGGAATTGAGAATAATGATAGGAAATATTAACATTTCTGTATATCCACCTCAAAATTCATTGGTCTCTTCATTCATCTTTCTCACTTTGTTTGCATATATTCTTGATGGAAAAATGCTTTTTCTCCTTAGCACCCTAAGTCCTTAGCATCTTCCTGATCTCATATAGCAGTACCCATGACATCCAACAATATGTTGCATCGGGTGGATTTACTGTAAAATATCTCTTTAGGATATTAAAGTGCAAAGATATTGCATGACACTAAGGTTCACCTCACCTAAGCCATTATATTTTCTTTTTTGTTAATAATTTATTTTGTTGGGGGTTCTTACAGCTCTTATAACAATCCATACATCAAGTGTATCAAACACATTTGAACAAAGGTTGCCATCATCATTTTCAAAGCATTTTCTATCTGCTTAAGTTCTTGGTATCAGCTCCTCTTTTCCCCTCCTTCCCCGACCCTTTCACCCACATGGACCCCTGATCAATGATAAATTATAGTTATCTTTTGTTGTTTTTTTTTTGGGGGGGGGCATCAGTGCCCTCTGGTGGTGAGAGCAGGAGGCCCAGCCTTGTTCCTGGAGAGCTACTGCTGGATTTGAACCTCCAACTCAGTGGGCCACATTCCTGTGCACAATCACTACACCACCAGGGCTCAGCCCTGATTAAAGTTATTTTCATAGTTCTCGTAACCCCCCCCACTGAAGATGAGGGGACTTATTTGTGATCATTGTAGTCAGTTTCCCAATTCTTCCCCTTCTCCCGCCACCTCATAGTATTGCTACTCCCATTACTGTTCCTGGAGGGTTTGTCTGTCCTGGATTCCTTGTGTTTCTAGCTCTTCAGTATACATGCTCTGATCTAGCCATATTTGTAAGGTAGAACTGGGGTCATGATAGTGGCAGTGATGAAACATTGAAGAACTAGAGGGTGTTGTGAGTTTTGTTGGTGCTACGCTACACCCTGGTTGACTCGTTCCTTCCTTGTGACCTTCTGTGAAGGAATGTCCAATTGTCCACAGATGGGCATTTGAGTCTCCATTTTGACCCCTATCATTTACATCAATATATTTGTTTGACATCTTAGGTTGTCTGATACTTGATCCTGTCAGCACATCATAATCAGACAGGTTGATGTGCTGCTGCTTCCATGTGGACTTCATTGCTTCTCTGCTGGATGGCCACTTGTTTAACTTCAGACCTTTAAGACCCTAGATTCTTTATCTTTTAATAGCTGGGGACCATCAGTGTTCTTCACCACATTAGCTTAAGCACCCATTTTGACCCAAGCAATCGTGTTGTGAAGGTGAGCATCATAGAATGCCGGGATATTAGAACAAAGTGTTCTTGCATTGAGGGAGTTCTTGAACAGAGACCAAATGCTCATCTGCTACCTTAATATATAACATTTAAATATATGTATAAGCCTATATCCCTATCATTATATATTATATATGTGCATGCCTATATTAAGGCCTCCATAAATGTCTGTTGCCTCCTAGTTCTTTCCTCTATCTCTTTTTATTTTATACCTTCAATAGCATCAAACCAAACCACAGCCACTGTGATGGGATCATATGCTATTGTGCAGAGTAGATCTGTCCCTGTGTGTTTCCGAGATTGAACCTGTGGGAGTAGAATTCCTCATCTCTCTCCCATAGCGCAGCTGTTTCTGGTCTCAAACTGCTGACTTTGAAGTTAGCAGTCCAACTCGTAACAATGACACCACCGGGCTCAATGGTGCCAGATGCACGCAAAAGTTTAACAGTGAATAATGCCAATGAAGAATGTATGCTTTTGAATTATGTGTTGTTGAAGAATATTGAGAGCTCCACGGAGGGTCAAAAGAATGAACAAATCTTTCTGGAGAGAAGTACAGCCAGAATGCTCCTGACCAGTGATGATGGCACATTGCTGGCTCACGCACTTTGGACATGTTATCAGGATGGACCAGTCCCTGAGAAAGACCTTCAACAAGATACATTGACCTGGAGATTGCAAAAGTGGACGCAAACAAGAGGACGGTTAAGGGCTAACACAGGACCAAGCAGTATTTCAGACTGCTGTGTGGAGGGTCTGTATGAGTCAGGACCACCTCTTTGTCACTCACCATCCCCCCATTGGTTATCACTAAAATTTTATATAAGTGAAGTAATACCTTACATATGACCGTTGGGGGCTTTTACAAATCTTATTACATTTCATCACTCAATTGTATTAAGCACACCCGTACATATATTGCCATTAACATTTCCAAAACATTTTCTTTCTACTTGAGCCCTTAGTATCAGGGCCTCTTATCACTCCTTCCTTCCCTCTCCTCCCCTCCTCGTGGCACCTTTATCAATTGTACATGATTGTTGTTATTTCATGTCTTATATTGTCCTTGTGTCCCCTCGCCCACATTTCTTTTATGTATCCCCTTGGAGGGGGGTTATATATCCAACATTTTGACGGGCTGCCCCTTTCTCCCTTCTGCACCTGCCCCCACCCTTCCCCTACCTTCATGATACTGCTAATCCACACTACTGTTCCCAAAGGTTTCATTTGTCCCGAATTCCATGTTTCAAACGTTCTCATCTGTGCCAATGAGTATTCTCCAGTCTAGCTGGATTTGTAAAATAGAACTGGGTCATGATGGTGGGAGGGAGGAAGCATTAGGAACTAGAGGAGTGATGTGTGTTTCTTCAGTGCTATGCATGGGCCCTGGTTGAATTGTCCCTTCCTTGTAACCCTTTAATGGGGTATGTCCAATTGTCTACAGATGGACTTTGGGTGTCCACCCCAGCCTCACTCTTTAACATTGATAACATTGTTTATTTGGCATCTTTTGATATCTGATCCCTGATCCTGTGGACACTGCATGATAGCCCAGAGTAGTGTATTTCGTCCCAGCTAGATGGCTGCTCATTTAACTTCAAGTCTTTAAGATATCTGAGGCTATGTCTTTTGATAGTCGAGCATCATCCACTTTCTTTTAAAAAAATTCTAATTGCTTTATTGTGGGCTCTTACAGTTCTTATCACAATCCCTTGTGCTGAGCAAATTTGTACATTTGTTGCCATCTCCATTTTCAAAACATTTTCTTTCTACTTGAGCCCTTGGTATTGGTTTCTCATCACCCCACCCTCACTCCCACACTCTCCTTTCCTCATGAATCCTTGAGAATTTATAAATTATTATTATTTTTTCATGTCTTACTCTGATGTCCCCTATTGCCCACTTTTCTGTTGTCTGTCCCCCTGGTAGAGAGTTATTGGTAGATCATTGTGATAAGTTCCCCATTCTTCTCTCACCTTCCCCTTCTCCTTCTGGTATTGCTACTCTCCTTATTAGTCCTAAGAGGTTTATCTTTTCTGGATTCCTGTGTGTGATAGATCACACTGATATTATTTTTACATAATGTTGAAACATCCTGTATACCTGATATGGATCCTATGTAGTTGTAATGGGTTAACTTTAGATATATTGTTGGACTCTATTGGCTAGAACTTCATTGAAAATGTTCTTCACATTGTGTATAAATATATTTAGTGATTTATAGTGATATATATTTGTATATTAATATCTCTGCCTGATTTTGGCATCAGGTTGATGATTATTTTATAAAATGGGTTTGGCAGTTTTCCATCATTTTTTATGCCTTGGAATCTTTTGAGTAGAATTGGTGTCAGCTTTTCTTTAAATGTTTGATAATAATACCTGCTGAACGCATATGGATCCAGATTATTATGATTTGGGCAGATTAGGGACGTGGGTCTGAGACTTTTTAAGTTACTTTGTTGATTCCCACCTATTTCATAAGAAAATCTTGAATGGAGTAAAACTACCTGCATATTGTGATTTCTTGAACTTTTAACTTTTAATTTTGTAGTAGCCAATGTTGAAGTGTATTGAAACCATACTGATGCTAACTGATGATAACGCAGAGAGAGGAAAGCCTCTGGATTTCTAGTCAGACGTGGAGACAATGTGAGAGCAGAAGATGAGCATGAGTGGCGAGTTCAGGTGTAACTGTGACAGTGGCATCTTAAATAGCGACACAAACGATGATTTTTGTGAGCACCATGATAGTCAACACACATAAAGCTGCTGAAGAGGACAGTTAGTTGAACAATCAGAAAAAAAAAAGCCAGAACTAAAAAAATTAACTTTGTTCCTTTCTGTGGTTCCTCATCTTAAAAATCAGGTCTTGAAAGAAACATGTAATGACAGTGATGTGGTGTCTGCCATCAAAGAATGACTTTCAACTCTACCAGATAGATATTTGCCTGCTTTCAAGATTGGAGAAGAGCTGCTGAAGCTTTTACAAGAGTTACTTAGTATAAACAAGAAAGCTCTGAAAATAGTGGGGTTGAAGGAGCAGTGAACTATCTCTATCAACACCCCAATACATCAAGGTCCTACAAAGGGCTGGCAGGGAAACTAATCAATGGTGTTCTTGGCCAATATTTGGCCTTATCTCAAACTACAAAGGGATGGCGAGAAGAAATGGAGAATAGAGATCTAGAACAAATCTGTCAACAATGATGCATGAACAGCACTGGTGTTCAGACCCCCCAAAGAGACCAGGAAAAGTTATTGACACGAGAAGGAAAGGCTCTCAGACCAGGCGATTCTGTACTTCAGCCAGGGTCTCAAAGCTTTCAAACAAGGAGTGTGTTGCCAGAACCAAGTGGAATGAGAAAATGTAGTCCTTCGGGTTTCAGGGGACTCTCCAAGAAAGCTAGCAGCTGGATAAACAGATGAGAAAGTTCACAGGCATCGGGCAAAATGCAGATTTTCACAGACAGTGAGAATAATTAGTTTCAAGGGCAAGAAAATGTCAATGGTGTTGACTGGGATGAGTCACTAAGCAACTTATGAGGGACTTTTTTGAGGAAAAGGATGTCACTTTTTATTCTTTTTAGTGTATTTATAAATGATTAGTTCTGCCTGTATCAAATGTCATAGGACAAGCCATTTTTCTCAAATGTATTTAAAACTGTTTTTTACTTTGTACAGAGGAATATTAGTCATAAAGGGATAACCTTTACACAATAAAATTGCACTCTGGATAAAACATCCTTTTAATGGAATTTTTTTCTATTCAGAGATATTCACCCAGGAAGCAAATGGTTAATTTAGTACTTGTTCAGCAAACTAGACCGTCACTTATTAAACTATTTTCTTCTTGGAAAAAGATATTACCTTGAAGTAATTGAGATTTTTTAGTTCCATATGAGTATAACAGTGGATGAATATCTATTGTTTATAATAATGTTCATAATAATATTAAGGAATGATATTTTGATTTCATTAATTCTTATGTTTTAACTATATTATACAGATCACAAAGACAAAAAGAATCTTGAGGTCTTTATAACAAGTCATATAACATTTTGGGGTACAGATGTGGAAGTTCCAATGCCTTGTCCTTGTGCTTATGATCTTATGTGAACATTGGGTCTTTATATAAAGACACAATCAAGTTAAAATAAGGAACAATTCTGACTGATAGAGACCCTACAGGAAAGATTAGAATTGGCTCTCGTGGGGTCCCAAGACTAGAGTTATAGAAAGTCTTATCTTTCTCCTGAGGGAGGACGGGTGGTTTCTCAATGCTTAACCAACCCTGTGCTACAAGAGGAGGGCCAAATTCAATGATTGGTGTCCTTATCCTAAGAACAAACTTTGGACACAGAAACAGAGACATGCAGAAAGAAGACAATGGGATATGGTAAACAGATGCTGGTAGAAAAGAGGTCTAGGAAACCGCAGATTGCTATAACACACAGAAGCCATGCTCCCCGGCTTCAGAGTCTCCAGGAGAAATCTACTTTGCAGACACCTCGATGTCAGACATTGAATCTCCAGAATGGTGAGAAAATAAATGACTGTTGTTTTAAGCCGCTCAAGGTATGCTACTTTAAAAAATCGACAGCCCTAGGAAATGAATAATACAGATGTGAACATCAGAGGTACAGCCCCTAAACCTGTACATGATACAAGAAACAAATAATCGTATGAATAACCAAAGGATCATACATTTCTCTACCACTCAGAAAAATCTAACAAATTGCAACTGGAGTGTACAGAGAGATTATAGCTAGAAAGGTTAAAATTTAGCACCCTATCATTTGATCCCCTTTATGGTCCATGGAAATTTGTTCTAGTTTTAATATTGTCTGCTTTTTTCTTTTGATTAAGAATTTTATCTTCCTTACTTTGCTATCCTTGCTCATTATTTTGCTTAAAAAAATGTTTTTCTATACAAGAAATCCAGGATAGGTATAGAGACAGTAACTGGATTAAGAGTTCCTTGGGGGTATGGCAGGAGAGATTAGGGGAAAATGGGGAGCTAATAACAATAGGTACAAGAATGAAGAAAATGTTCTAAAAGTGATTGTGGTGATGATTGTACAATTCATTTTGATGTGCTTGAACTATGTGCATGATATATGAATTAAATTCCAATAAAGTTGTTGGGTAAAAAGAACATTTTTAAAAAAGTGCAATGGTAGCCTGGAGCTGGGGCAGAAAGCCACGAAAGAGAGGCTTTCTGTTCAAAGAAAGGAACCCAAGTGCTATCAAGTGATTATCATTGTACTTGAGACATGTTCTTCTGTGTGCACAGAGAACGGGTAAATAAAATCGTTGAGTTGCTCTAACCAAAAAAAAAAAAAAAAAAAAGAAAAGAAAGAAAAAGAAGGTGCATTGGTAACATAGGCCAACAATAATAACAAAGAGAGGTTGATTTATAGTTGGGAAGGGTTCTATAAAGACCTGCCATTTAAATGGAAGCTTCAGGGTGGGAGTTGGCTCTAATTGAAGATGAGCATACTGGGAGGGAGTTGCAGACATAATAAATATAGTATTTGGATGCTTACTGGGGAGAAATGAGCTCCTTTACCCTGCAAGGCCTTCACATAGGGCAAAAGCGCCAGATGGGCACTTAAGGGAGCCCAGGGGATATGCAACAGTTACATTGACTATATTTCTGTTGGAGCTGTATTTCTCGATTCTCTGCTCATTTGCCAAAATGTTTTCTGCAAAGGTTGACTCATTTACAGTAAACAGTTTTCTTTTGACAGTATCTTAAATTAAATTCCAAAGAAGTAAGTGACGAAAGAAAACAAGGTGACCTGCTTGGCCCCCAAAGAATGTTTCAAATCTTTCGTGCACCCTGTGTAACAAAAGTCTAATCCCCAAACTTCAGGAAAAGCTGAGAATCCCATCAGTGATGACAAGAAATTGAAAATATCAATACATCTATCCCTGATGTATGGCTGGTGAACATAGGTGATCCCTTTCAAATGGCCATCACCAGAAAGAGCCAGTAACTCACCTGCATGTTCAATCTCAAGCCTCACCTTGAATACAGAAACGAAATGACAAAGCCTCGGTCATCAGACTCATTCTACCTCACTGGCCTCTGGTGATGACACAGTTGCCTTAACACCACTTAGTAAAGAAGGACATGACCCTATTTATAAATGCCACATGGCTGCAACTTCAAAGTTAAATTATAAAGGTTAATGTTCACCAAGGGGAAGGAAAATGATCCAGTATTAATGCTTTCAATAGTCTAAATATATCTCGTCACTGCCATCAAGTCAATGGTGACTCATAGAGGTCCCTGGTGGGTTTGTGAGACTGTAGCTGCTCACAGAAGTGGAAAATCCAGATGTTGTCCCAAGGAGCTGTTGGTAGTTTCGAACTGCCCACCATGTGGATCGTAGGTAACCACCACACGACCAAGGTTCCTAGTTTAAATATCTTGTATTCCTTAAATTTAAAGCATTATATTCCAGGAAACCTCAACTGAAGCAAGGTTGGGGGACTGGTAGACTCTCACCTTCCTGCTACAGACTTGGATTCATATCCCAGCGACTGCACCTGCTGCACAGCCACCTCTTGCTGCCAGGGGAGGCTTGTGTCATGCTATGCTTGATGAGACCCTATCAGAGCTACTAAGACAGTCGAGAAAGAAAGACCTGGCAATCTACTCCCCCAAGACAGTCAGAGAGACCTGATTGGTCACAATAATCTAAGCGACAACCGTGCTGGGGATGGTGCAAGAACAGGCAGGTTTTTTGTCCTATTTTATGTGGGTCAACATGAGCCAGGGACTGATGAGATGGCTACTAACCACAACAGAAACCTCAACACACGACTGATATTGACCGCTAGTGCCAATCCTAGTGCACCATTGACCTTCTAAAAGAGGAGTGGGTGTTATCTACCAAGGAAGCAGCCCTTGCTGAACTCTTACTGCAGTCTCATAAAGGGATCTTTCTGAAAGGTATACAAAGTGCATGGGGAACTCCGATTATCTTCTGTTTTCCAAGAACTTTTTGAGGTCCCCTCCTATGTGCTCTCCAAGTGGAATTCAGCCTTATCAGTTCTTGCCATCTCATTTTAGAAAATGAGTTCATGAATGGGGGAGGGAGGCGCGGTGCTGGCAAGGAGTAGAGACCTAAAACCCATCTGTAGACAATTGGACATCCTATTACAGAAGGGTCACAAGGAAGGGATGAGTCAGTCAGGGTGTAGTACAACACCAGTGAAACATACAACATTGCTTTAGTTCTTTAATGCTTTCTCCACAACCCCCCACCCCATCCTGCTGCCAGTTCTACCTTACAAATCTGGCTAGATCAGAGCATGTACACTGGTAGACATAAGAGCTCTCGACACAGGGAATCCAGGACAGATAAACCCCTCAGGAACAACAATGATAGTAGTGATACCATGATGGTAGGGGAAATATGGGGGGAGAGAGGGGGTGAAAGGGGGAGACTGATCATAATAATTGATGTATCATGCTGCCCCAAGAGATGAACGACAGAAACATGGGTGAAGGGAGACAGCAGATAGTGTAAGAGATGAAAATAATAATACTTTATCAAGATTTGATGAGGGTGGGGGAGGGAGGAAAAAATGAGGAGCTGATACCAAGGACTCAAATAGGATGAAAATGTTTTGAACAGGAAGATGGCAGCATAGGTACAAGTGTGCTTGACACAATGGATGTATGAATTGTTCTGCAAGAACCTCAATAAAATAATTTAAAATTTCAAAAAGGAAAAAACTGGCTCACACAGTTGAAGAGGCAGTCCTTACAGATTCCAAGTCCATAGGTCAGATAGTCAGCTAGTGGCTTCTTCTGACTTAAGTAGGTTTGGAGCCAATGGAAGATTGAAAGAAGACCACCGGCTGGTGATTACAGAGGGGGCTAAACCAAAGTTGGCAGGTCGGGCCTGTGACTGGAGAAGCGAATGAATCCAGGGCTGGCAGGCTATATGGCAAGTCTCTAATGGCTCTAAGGAGCATCAGGAAATGTGGCAGAACTTTGGCACACATCCAAAGAACCAGATACAGGGTCCAGAAGCAGCCAAGCCAAGTGAAAGTTTTCCCACAGTGTCCACTTCTATTCAAAGTAGGTCAGGCCTTTGAGAAAACTTTCTTTAATATATCTGACCTATGATTGGTCTAAGGGGGTTGCATTCTACAGTAGCCTTACAACTCATAGAAGCTCTTTTTAGGGAACTGGTTACATTTGTGTTAGGTCTCATCAAATCAAGGGGATGACTCGGCCTTGATTGGGACATCACTGAATCCTGGCCCAACCAAGTCGACACAAAACCTATCACAAAAAGAACTTCAAGAAGTTCTTGGAAAAACGGAATTAAAAGACCGTGGGATTTTCCACAAATGCTTTGGTATACAGCAACATTTAATAATTGGATACCTGGTGTAGGACTGGGCAGTATTCCCCTCCATTGTACCGAGATCACTATGATAGGTCACTATAAGATATAACAGGATATTCAAACTCTTCTTATCAGAGGAGGGTGACCACACTTCAGGACACATAGCGTAGGCCACTGTGAGTTAATAAAGTAAGCTACTATTTTAACATATTACTTACTTTATAATATTTTTGATAATTGCACATTTTTTAAATCAAGAGGTTGAAAAACAATTACTAGTATATCTAAAACCAATTACTAGTGTATCTGTTTTTCAACAATGCAAGGAAGGTAATTCATATTACCCAACTGTATGCTTAAATGTTGTTGCCATTATAAATGTTAATTGTACCTCTTCCCAAAATAATTTTAATGCTCAGATAATATAGAAACTTCTACTAGGAGTTGAGCTGATTGATGAGAGTAGTGATTTTTTAACTTTTGATAGCATGCCATCAGTTTTTTGAAAAAGGGTCATCAGTAAAAAATAAGTAAATAGGCTCACACACTTGAATGTTTATTCATGTATTAAAGCAATACAATGCATCATTACACTAATATCCTTATGCACACTATAAAACTTACAAAAGTAAATTGGAAACAATGAGTTACACATAGATACCTGTTAAAAATTGCTTCTAGCACTCAGAATCTGGTCACCTTACTTTAGGGTCTCACTTTGTAAAAAGAGGAAAATAGCTTAAGGATTGTCTGTAGACCTAAGGGGAATTCAGGTAGGATATTCCAAAAGATTCCGTCCAGGTCAGTTAGACCTTGTGGAAAGGTCTCTTGAGTACTACAGCCTTAATACATTTTGTACCGATGCTGGCCAAGTTGGTATAACAATAAATCACTAAGTACATATCCACATTGTCTCACCTGTTTTACACATCAGCACTGCTGTTGGGAAACAATTATATACAAGGGAGTTCCAAAGTATTTGTGGAGGGATAGAATGAAAAGATAATGGATTTTCCCTACAATTTTTTGAAGGGTCCCCACACCCCAGGAGAAGAAGGCAGTAATTCACTCTCCTGGTTCCTTGTGTTGACTGGTCATTATTTGGCACAACATGCAATCAGTTTTGTTGGGGGTTTGCTGTCCACACTTCTCCCACAACATTGTGACCGCACCTGCCCAGGGTAAGGAAGCCATACTCACAACAGTGTGAACAGAATACCTGAGCTCTTTCCATCAGAGGCCAAGGATGACCACACTGGACAGGAATGGTGCTTGGCATCATCTTACAGAGTGAAATAATTAAAAGAGTGCTATAACCAGGTCACCATACATTTTTGTAGGTTTCTAAGTTTAGAAGCCTGGGGAAAAGGATGTGATTTCATATCCCTCCTAAAATCTTGGTGGTGAAGGTGAATTAGTCCTATTTGTGGCACAGAAACCACTCTCATGAGAGGAGCAGGAAACACTGCAAAGACAGAGCTTTGGGCAGAAGGGTCAATATTTGGAGGGGGCAGGCCAACCAGCAGGGACTCTTCTTAAGGGTGTGATCCCACCGGTGGCCTGGAGGAGACAGAGAGTCAAGCAGGAATCTTGGGATATGGGAACTAAATTTGGTTTGTCTGTGGTTACAGACAAAGAGTGAAGTAGGAGAGAGGTGTAAGATAACCACTTTGAGACTTGCAGTTTGCGTCTTCTAGTTCTGAGGGGGGGGGGCACCACACTAGGGGCAGAGCTGTGTGAGGGTAGTAAAGAAGCCTGGATGGGGCAGTGGTGGGGAGGAGACTAAAAAGAAATAGAATAGCTTGTTCTTCTTGATTGGGGCTTAGACATACGTGTTGATGTTAAGGAAACTGATGACTTAAGAAATGTGCTGTGGGATTTGTTCCAACTCACAGTAATTCTGTGACAGAGTACAACTATAGATCCCTACAGAGTTTCCAAGGCTACAGTCTCTCTCTTTCTCTCTCTTTAACGAAAGCAGCACTTATGCATTTTATTATAAACATACATAGACATTTGTAGGACATGGAAACTATAGTACATATATAGGTAGCTATAACGTCCCTTACTCACTGCCATTGGACTCATTCCAACTCAGAACAGCCCTATAGGACAGAATAGAATTGCCCTCCGGGGATTCTGTGACTGTAAATCTTTTTTACAAAAGAGAACATTTATCAAAGTATTACACGGGACAAGGACAAGACAAAGACAAAAACATATTCTACAGACAAGGGAGACCATTTACTATGAGATCATAATGGTGTCCATGGCTTTGCTGATATATAGAACTTTAAAAAGGACACAGGAAGCCATGGAAAACTGTCAAATTAAAAAAGGAAGAAACCATAACAAAGGCAGGGTCGATGGCAAATCAATACATCAGAGTTAGAGGTAGGATTCCTGAAGGGGGAATGGGCTTTGATTGAGATGTGTAAGGTGTGGTAGACAGATTGCCAAGGCAGTTAAAGAGCGTGATTTGTGACTACTGGACCCTTTGAACAGTGATCTCTATCAAGGATACACCTAGACAAGCACCCAAGGGAAGGGGGGTGGAGGTAGTGCCCCTTCCAATGCACTGTGTCTGAGAGCGAGACTGGTCACATCTCTGGTCAATGTTTTTTAAATCAGTTTATTGGGAGCTAATACAGATATCATATGTCTCCATAGTTCAATCATATCAAGCAGTAATTGTACAGTGCTACCACAATCAGTCTCCAAAACATACTCCTTCTTCCAGAACTCCTTAGCATCGGCTCCCCTCACCTTTCCTCCCCCACTGTAGCCCTCAGGAACTTGTTTTCCACTTTCTGTCTCCATATACTCACCAAGGCTGTGTTTCATATAATGAAAAACAATGGCAGCTTTTACCATGGTGAATTTTAGGCTTTCACTATTGTCTATAGTCTTCTGTAAACTAGGTTCTCAGAATTTAAGCTCTAATAGAATGATCTCCTCTGATCATGGATTTTATGATTTATAATCCTTGGATCAAAATCAATTCTTCTGAGATATCTATATCTATGTCTATAGTGTCTATAAATCCCTGTTACACTTTAGTGGCAGCAGTATCAGTTTTTCATTAATAATGTAAGGAACTTCCATGGAGCCTTTGGTGATTATAATAATAAAATGGTTAAACTAGCCATTGATTTTGAATTTAAAATACTATTGAGATTGGGGATATTCATAGATGGCCAAGATTTTAGACTAAATAATCTGAGATGTTTAGTTATACATAATAAAAAACCTAACTGAATACTGTCCAAGAAAATAACACAAGTTAGATACAGGGTACAAAGTTTAACAACAGTCATGACAGAAGTATGTTGTCAGAAGTAAGATGTGTCTTGAAAACTAAAAAATATGAAAGTGGCAAACATGTGCCTATTAGTAGGCAACCTAAAAAGTAAGAGATATCAACCAAAGTTCAATGATTTGCAATTCTAGCACCTTGAGAGAGCATCTATCTTCTTCTTTTCATACTAGGGCATTTTATGCTGAGTCCAAAGGAGTATATCAGTTTCTTTAATCAGCAACATGCATCTTTAAGATACAGTCTGTTTTACTTAGTGAACTTTTCCAATTAGATCCTTCTGGTGTGGTATGGTAGTTACATAATCTGGTGTCAATTTGAGGATTCAGAGTGAAGGGGCGGAGTCTAGCATGTCAGTCAGGTTATAGTCAATGAGGTCTCTGTGTGGCCATGTCCTCCTAAGGATTCTGGGAACTCCTGTACTCCTCATTGTAGACAAGATACTCTCTCGCTTTGCTCTCTGTGAACCAACCCTGTCGAGGTGACACATGGAACTATGCTAGTGCCCTGAGCTGGAGGAATCACATGGAGACCTCTGATACCACTGAGATGCTTACAACACCACTGGATCCACAAGTCTTCCCACCCACTGGCCTGTCACTGTCTGTATTCGGCATCATTGCATGTGTTTCGTGAGTCTGAAGAGGATTTTATAGTTTGGTATTGGATGGACATATGGGCTCATATTAGACTTATGGACTTGATCTGGACTGGGCTGAGATGTTTTCTTAATGTTCAATTGCTCTTGTATCTAAAGCTTTTTCCCACACACATATTGGTATCTCTGATTTTGTTTCTCTAGTCTACCTGAACTAATTTTAAATCTAGGAATGTGCTACAATCTTTACAGGAACAGATCTTGTCTTCTCTTCTGGGGAATCACTGGTGAGTTTGAACCAAAGACTTTTCAGTTGGCACTTGAAAGTTGTAAGGAATACTTCTCATTTGAGGATCACAACCTCTTGTAGGTGTTATTGTCTTCCGACTTAACTCAGTTATATTGAGCTCATCGGAAAAGACACAGGTTATCTCTGCTAGACAGATAACTTCCATGCCTCCAAGTTAGTATCTGGGTGCACACCTCACTATGTCTTCTTCTACTTGTGAGTACTTTAAAATGTTTTATTGTGTTAGGTGAAGGTATACAAAGTGGATCATAGTTTCACACTAAACAGTTCACACACAATTTGATTCAATCCATTCTTTGCCATTACCTCATCCCGTTCCCTCCATGTTTCCTATTTCCATCCCTCCCTTTTTCCTAACCCTCTGTGCTTTATCCTTAGGTCAATGCTGGGTATGCTTAGATTCAAAGAGAAAGATACAACTAAAAAGGACAGAAAGACAAACTTGGAAATGGATTGACTTTTCAAGCAAGTACTTTTCACATGAAAGGTGAGATCATCTCTTTGAGTAGACAGATATATGGAGACCGTCCAAAAGGGAGTCATGACAACCCTTAAGGCATTTTTTAACTTGCAGGTAAAAAACCCCAACCTGGCAGTGAAAAATAAGGAGAGCAACCAAACAAACCCAACAGCTTCAAAATACTTCTGAAAATCTTAATAAGGGGACTTTGAAAAACACGACCTGTTTATATAAATCAAAGTTTAATTTCAGTAAACACACAAAAAGCGACTTTAATATATGGAACCAGATGTTTGCAAAACTGTGGTGAGCTAAATCTCCAGAACTGACTCCAAGAAAAATAACGCAGAACTAGTTAACAGGGAAATGGCTCCCTTTTCTATCATGCAGAAGAGGAGAAATGGAGAAGTTGCGACAACAGATGTTGGCTGCAGGACAAAACACTTTAGCCCATTCTGGAGATCAGAGAGCCAACAGCAAAGCTCCAAAGCCATTTAAGATTCACTGGTGCCTTTTCAGGAATGAACTTCATTCGGAATTCGTCTTCTATACGAGTATATACACCGGGGGATAAAGCCATCCCATCAAAATCTTGAATGTTGCAGTCTTATAGAAAAGCACAGTAGAAGGAGATAGGAATAAGTGGCAGGCGAGCCCATCTTCTCAGCTCACTCATTCCCATCCAGTTGATTCTGATTCTTAGCAACACTACAGGACAGACCAACCCTGCCCCTGTGCATTTCTGAAACTGTAACTCTTCACAGTAGAAAGTTTTAGCTTTCTCCTGTAGAGTTACTGGTGATTTCAGCCCAATTTGGAACCCACTATGGTGCCACTAGAGCTCACAGCTAATCTGGTCTGTCCGCCCAAATATTCAAAAGCCTACTCCCCAGCTCATAGCAGAAGACCTCCTGAGTGTAGATGGAGGTACAGTGGGAAGTGAGAAATGGTCGCTGCATTGAGAAGACAGCACCTGTCACTAATTAGCTAGGTTACATCGCATCATGTAACCTCTGGGAACCTCATTTTTCCCCCAAGTCCAATGAAACAGCTGACCTTTCAGGGGTGTAGCAGTCAAGTGCTTATGTTAATTTCATGACTGAGATGTAGGGGTGGAGTCTAGCCTGTGAATCTGAATCTGAAGATAGCCATGGAGTAGTCAATGAGGCCTCCATGTGGGCATGGCTTTCTCCGGAGACTTCTGGGAAATATCGCGATATTTCCCTTGTGGAGATGAGAAGCTATCTTCCCAGTTGTTGGGAGTTAGTTTCAGAGACAACGAGCTACAGACAAGACAAGATGGCAGCATCCAAGGAGCTGGATGAGCCGGAGGTAAGGCCACACGGCCTTACCCTGATGGAACCAGACTTCTGAAGCTGGAGAAGCCATGTGGAGACCCCTGCCAGCACTGAGTTGCTTCTACCACCACTGGATGCTGTTGATGGACCCTGAACCCTGGAAACAAGGAGCCCTGGGGAGCCTCGGAGCGCCAGGACTCTGCACCCACTGGCCTGTGATTTTATGAGTAGGAAGGAGACTTTATAGACTAGTATTGGGGATATGGGCTACTATTGGACTTATGACTGTGAATTTGACTGAGCTGGGATGCTTTCTCAATGTCCCATTCCTCTTGTATGTAAACTTTGTCCTTATATCCATATGCATGTGTATGAATTTTTCCCTCTAGTCTACCCAGTCTAACACAGGGAGTCATTTTAATGCTAGCAATTGATGACCTACTTCTGAACAAACCCAGATGGGTCAGGACACAAGATGAAAACCTAAAGTAATGCTAGAGTGACACAACAACAAATGCAAGCTTCCATTCTTCATGACTGTCAACGCAAAAGATGACAGGAGAGGAAGCATAACTCACACACACATTTCTGCAGGACACGCGAATGGTGTCTTCCAAAAGTCAACCAACCACCAAATAAACTGACTGGTATCCAGTCGGTACCGATTTATAGTTATCTTCTTGGATCAGGGAGAACTGTTCCTGTGAGTTTCTGAGATTGCAATTCTTAACAGGAGTAAGAAAGCCTCGTCTTTCTCCCATGGAATGGCTGTTGGTTTTGAACTGCTGACCTCACACTTAGCAGTCCAATGTGTAACCACTCCTCCTTGTCTTGCAGCCCCCACTTGCATCAGTCATGAGTGTATCTTTAAGGAGTCACGATCCTTCCACCCTCATTTGAAAAAGTGCTCAGTACACAGCAGAGTCCCTGGGTGGGAACGTGCGCGGCCACTTACTGAAAGTCCAGGGCTGCTGCTGAAGAAAGTTCTGGCATCTGCATCTGAATCATCAGCCACTGAAAAGGCGAGGGACCATAGTTGTACTCAGATACACCATGGGCTATCTGGGACTCAGAATAGCCGGGAGGCAACCGACTTCCACACAAACAACTCCCGATGAGCCACCACACTCGCAGCAGACCCGGGGCTCCCATGCCCGTCTCCTGAAAGTGGTAGCAGGGGTCTCTGGTAATGCCCCGCACTTCATCCCTGTCAGAAAAGACAAGTTGCTGGGACGGCGAGGGCTTGATTATTGTTCCCAGGGCCTTACCTTAACCCTGTGAGGGAGGCACAGAGGGAAGCACCTGCAGAAGCTGTAAATCATTCTGAGAGTGAGGAATGGAATCGTGCTCTGCTAGAACAAGTCCAGATGATGGCTTTGCATTACATTAATTGCTAGCCGCCTTCAGCCCACACCTGAAGCAACATCCATTCTAATAGCTTTCCCACGGTGGCCCACTCCCTCTTCATTCACCTCCTTTCTCTCTCTCTCCTCACACTCACCCATCAATCAGTCAGAACGAATTACATGAGGAAGATATCATTTCAAATATTTTTTTAAAAGAATTTCTTTCTCTTTAGGCTACTAACCTGCAAACTGGAATCATTCATCAATACTTAATAATTTATATCAAGCCTTCCGTGGAGGTTCCCAAAGGGTTTTGCAAACACTGACTCATAAATCTTTACCCAGGAACATTATTATCACATCAACGATGAAAAATGCATAGGAAATGGTGGACAGTCTCTCTCAATCTCACAGCGAAAGATACTCCAACTTCTTGACTACCCTTAGCACCCTGAAGGCAGTAAAGTAGAGGAGTTGGTTCCAGGATCGTTAGGGAGTGACAGAGCCAAATTCACCAACTCCAAGGTAGAGATAAACGAGACGTTTATTAGAAGGTGACACTGGAAGGGAGTCTGACAGACAGACACAGAGCCTGCGCGAAGGGGTTCCAATTGTGTTCAGAAAACACAGGGTCTGTAGACTTTCCCTTTGGATTTCACAAGAAGAGCCAAGTGTTTTCCTAGATGTTTTGCATTAGCTCAGGCTTCAGGACGATCATGGAATGCAGCTGCCAGTCGTTCAGCTAAACAGCTTAAAGTCTGAGGAGCATCTAAGGAAATCTCTTATCAATCAACTGGATAGTAGGAGTTAGCTCTTTGGCCAGTAACAATTAGATGAGGTAAAGATAAGAGGATTTTTTGGTATTATCTGAATGGCCCTTTCAAGAGACATCCACTTATAACATTACCGTATTTGCCTCTGAACAACTCAGACTATTATAGCAATTGCAAAGGGATTAAAGTGAGGGGTTGGAAAGCCATGGCTTGATTTACGTTAACTATATTAAGTACTCACTTACAGCTCTTGAGTCATTTCTAACTTAGAGTGGCCCAGTAAGACAGGTTAGAACTGTCCTTGTGGGTAATTGAGATTGTAAGGAATCCTGGTCATACGGTGGTTAAGAAGTGGGCTGCTAATCCCCAAGTTAGCAGTTTGAGACCACTGGCCACATCAAGTCAGAATCAATTCAGTGGCAGTGAGTTTGGTTTGGAATTACACAAAGCAAAATTGCTGTTTTGTTAGGTGTTTTTAAGTTGATTCGAGACACTATGTACATCAGAATGAAACACTGCCATCTTCATAATTGTTCTTATATCTAAGTCCATGGTCACAGTCATTGTGTCAATGCATAGTTTTGTGGATCTTCCTCCTTTTCACCACCCCTCCACTTTACCAAGCATGATGTCCTGATCTAGGAACTGGTCTGATGACATCTCTAAAGCATATGAGACAAAGTCTGTCCATCCTCCCTTGTGAGAGCATTCTGGCTCGAATTCTTCCAGGACAGACTCGTTTGTTCTTTTGTCAGTCCATGTTCTCTCTTCCCGCAGCACCATCATTCAAATGCGCCCATTCTTCTTCGATCTACTTTATTCCTGTCCAAGTTACACATACCTATGAGACAATTGAACATACCCCGGCTTGGGTCAGGTGCACCTTTGTTCTCAAAGTCACACCCTTGCTGTTCAACGCCTGTACAGCCCATTCACCCAGTCCAACATGCCCTTGGTTCTCATGATTGCTACTTCCATGAGCAGTGATTGGGAGCCAAGCAAGATAAAATCCTTGACAACTGCCATGTTCTCTCCATTGATCCTGATGTTACGGATGGGGCCAGTTGCGAAGATTTTGGCTACAATCCTTGCTCTTCATCAGCAGGGAAGTAAGTTAGATTACATATCTTTCCCCTTTGAGGCTTTGGTCTTCATGAACTAGTATTTCTCAAAAAGAGTTTATTGGATGATATAACTCACCTGAATAGTTTGACCTTTTCTCATCAGGATTTTGCTAGATGTTGGATAGTGGAACCTGAGGCTGCAATCAGGTTTAGGAACACTGAATGCAACAGAAGATAAGACGTAAGCATAATCAAGGGGTCCTTCCTATAAATAAAACTAGGAAATTAGGAATTCAGGAGATAAGCCGTGAAAAAGTGGAACACATAAAAGTCCTGATTGTTTTGTTTACTTCTTTCTGGATAGAGTGGACATGATGCTCTATCTACTGGGAGTTATCGGAGGGGTTAAACCAATACAGTCCATTAAGTCTCTGCCATTCATGATTATATCTTTTTAACCATAATTCAAATGCATTGATTCTTCTCTGGTCTTCCTTATTCAATGTTAACATTGACTAATTCTGGGTGATTGAATTTTCTAAAATTACTTTCCGGACTTGATCTCACTCCTGGCTAACAGCTTCCACAACCAGGATTTTCCTTGTGAGGACAGCTAAGGCGTTTCTCCCTCTGTGGACCTGGAGTGCACGCCCTGAGATACCAAGTTGAAAGACAAAGAGAGACTTCGCTTTAGGAGGCATGTGCTGGTGAAGAATCCTGAAGCTACCATGGATTGACAAAAAAAAAAAAAAAAGAGGCACACCTGGAAAAAGGGAAGCCAGACTGCTCCTTAGAAGCAAAGTGATCAGTCTTCATCTCACGTACTTTGCACACCACGTCAGGGGAGACCCGTTCCTGGAAAATGACGTCATGCTTGGTAAAGTGCAGGACAGCGAAAAAGAAGAAGCCCTTCACCAAGATGAATGAACACAGTGACGGCAACCATGGCACCAACCTGGCAGCAGTTGTGAGTTTGGCGCGGGACCAGGCAGGGTTTTGCTCTTTTGTGCACAAGGCAGGATTGCTCTGAGCCCGGAGACTACTCGACAGGACCTGATAAGAATGACAGGACAGAGCAGGCCACTGGCACAATCAGCCACAAACCCCAGCTCTCAGGTGGGTCTGGCCCAAGAGAGGATAGGTGCCTGTCGCAGTCCCCCATGGAAACAAGGACCCTTGGTGGAGCTTGCAGGGATAGAGGAGCATGCCAGGGGGCCACGAAGTAAAAAGTAAACTCCACCAAACTGCCATGGAGTGGCTTCTGACTCCAAGTGACCCTAATGGTGTTCTCGGAGTTATACATTTTCACAGGAGCAGATGTAGCCGTAACTTTCTTCTGTTAAGAGTTTGAACCTCCAACCTTCAGTTAACAGTTCAACGCTTACCCTGCAGGGTCACCGGAGCTCCTTCCAACTGGTCCACGGGCAGCTTGAGGAGTTCTGGGGATGTATTAGGTTATGTGTTGGGCTCCTAAGCACCGGGCCAGCTGTTTGAAAGCACAGGTGCTCCAAGGGAGTACGAGGGGACTTTCTAGTCCCAGAAAGCTTTACAGTCTCTGAAAGCCACAGGGGGAGTGGCTACATTGTCCTACAGGGTCACAATGAGTTGGAATTGACGTGAAGACAGTAAGCTTGCACTTTGAGACAGTAGTTTTGAGCGAGAGCAAGTTTACTATGAGTACTGGCATGAGACCGTGATTGAAACCATAGCGCCTTTGCTTATTAGCATTCATATCTGAGGGGCTGAGCCCCCGTGGCGTAGTGGTTGTGCACGGGACTGCGGCCCACTGGGTTGGAGGTTCAAATCCAGCAACAGCTCTCCAGGAGCAAGGCTAGGCCCCTACTCCCACCACCAGAGGGCAGTGATGCCCCCCACCAAAAACCCAAGCAAACAAACAAAAAATCAAAACAAAGCATTCACTTCTGAATGATACTATTGGCATTTGAGAAAAGCATTGCCCAAATTAGTCTTTGGCAGAGGGCAAGTGAAAAGCAAGATGAAGGAAGCATTCTGGTATTCCTTGAAACTTACACTTAAAGTCTTGAAGGGGCTAAAGGGCCCACCTATTGCTTCTGGGCTCTCTTTGGCTTGTGCGGGAGGGGGTGGGGTTCTCCAGGTGGGCTTGATCCTAGTTGAAGACTTCTTCCCACAGCTGTGTTGGCTGAAGTGGAAACTCTTTCCAGGTTCAGAGGAACACCTAATATCCTGGTTGGGAAAAGTCTGCAATGAATTCTATTGGGAATTTCTCTCCCATTCACACCATAGTGTGAAATTTGAATTGAACCGAGGTTAAAGAAATAGCGTCAAGTTCATTTCTAACCTAACACTATCCGTAGGCCTGTGTGGTCCTCTATATATTAGCTCAGCAGAGTTTAGTTTCACTATTTCTCAGGGGCCACGGAACTCCCAATAAAGCTACAGACCAAGTCCACTCCATGGCGAGCTTGTGGAATGCTACTGCTCACTCAGCTGTTGCTGTGGTTTTGCTCACTTTTTGAACCTTCTGATTTGATTGCAATCTCCGAGCCACAGGAGTGTCCATGCTCTTTTCACAAGGGATGATACTTCATGAACTATTGTAGAGATAAAATGAATCTTGTGATCACAATTCAGATGTGGGAGTGATTTCCTGTAAGAGACGGCACAGGCCACTTCCTGGGCTCTCTCAGTCCTACAAGGAAATAGTTCAGTCCATCCAGAAAAAGAATCCGTCAGGACCTTGTCTGATTTTAGTTTTATATATTTCAGCAAAATGTACCTGCAAATCACTTCCTGGGAAAAGACCTGGTCACTGTGGTCCTGATACGTTAGGTTTCTTGGTCTCCTGGTTCTCGGCTCACAACAAACAAGAGGATACCACATGAGGTATAGAAACAAGAATGTTTCCCTTAAAAAGTAGCTTGAGACCCAGTCAAATGTGACTTCTCTGCCAAAGTGTCTTGACTGGTGTAAATGTACTGTCATGTGACAACCTAGCTCTGCTGAAACCAAGACCTCTGTGGAGGAGGTGGGTTGCCAGTTCCAAGGACTTGACCAGACGCTGATGCTGGGTTCTGGAACTAGATCCCTTAACTTTTAGAACCCCAGGAGGAATGAATGTCACTTCAAGGGGGGTCTTGGCCATACTTAGAAAAAAACTTTTAATGTTCAGAGGGTAGTTGTTTATCTTGTTCTAGAATCATAAAACATCTGCATACATTTTTCCCCCTCTCACTTGTTAGTGCTGCTATAAAACAAACCCAGTTGGGGAATCATATTTTAACCACCAAGCCCACTTTCCAGCCAACATACACCAGCTGGTAAAGAAGACTGTGGCTACCTCTTACTGCAAGGAACTTTGAACATTTTCTTATTCCAGAGAGTCTCCAGAGGGTCTCCACCAAAAACAAACCAGGTTTCCAAAATTCTTGTGGACTCTCTGCATGCACATGGTTTCCCATTCCCCCTTTTCTTCCCAGGGTGAGTTATCCCACTGGTCTATTGTCTGGACCTCAGCAACCTCTCTTGGGTTTGGGGATCTAGAGGCTCCAACACTCCTCTATGTTTTACAGGGGTTAGAGTTTCCTGTTGATGTGTGTGTGTGTGTGTGTGTGTGTGTGTGTGTATGTGTGTGTAAGAGAGAGAGAGAGAGAAATTTTTTTTCTCTTGAAGCCTTGACACTGCAGAACCCTCCCACCATCACTCGACTTCCTAACCACCCCAGGGAGAGAGACTTCCATAAACCAGAAGAAGGCTACACTCTCCCTCCCTGTCAGTCTAGTCCTAAGGGCGAAACCAGGGCTAGTGTCATGAGCCCCACATTAGGCAACAGGCTCTCACCTCTCTCCTCACCTATGTTGCCAACGAATGCCTATTAATCCTACCTCAAAAATTCCTCACAATCCATCAACTCCCCATTTTAACTCTTCCTGCCATTATTAATTATCGGTCATGTGGATTTTTGCATACCTCTTCAAATTTTCTCCTAATCTTCTCCTCAGGGGCATCTTTTATCAGCTACCTAGAACAATGCACCTAAAATATACATCTGAGCACGAATCCTCCCCCTTCTTATGAAAAGATGCTCTGCTTGCAGCCCTAGCAATCTATTCCACTATTAAAGCAACATTAATAATATAAGCTTAACTTTTGTAAGCTTAAAAAGCTCCTTCCTCTTCTTGTTTCCCAGGAAGTCCCCAGAGCGTTGCATTATGCATTACACATTATACATATGCATCCTGCATACTTGTTTCACTGCTCAGGAAAGCTAGTGCCCACACAACCAGCCCTCCCTATGCTGCTCATATCCTCCCTCCCCCATCCCTCTTTCCAGGCCACTGTCCAGGCCCTACTCCCACCAGACCACCTGGACTACCAGCCACACTGCCCATCTGAAGCTATCACCTACTCAGGCTCATTGGCACATTCCTCTGCTGTGACATGAATTGGCCAGTGAATAACCATGACGTGTGTTCGGCTCTTACTTACCATCCTGGGGAAGGTGGCTTGTGTTCTAACGCCTCGGTGCTTTTGGTTTTGCACAAACCCTTTTTATCCTTTAGCTCCAAATGCTAGAGGGGATCTCCACCCTTCTAGAGGGAGCTGGAGGAGCTATGCCTTGTAGGAGGTGTCCCAAACCACCGTTCTTCTCGAACCTCTCTGTCTGTTACTAGTCGAAGGAGTAGAGCAAGTTCTTTTCTCCCTTGGAGATGATTCTCTTTCAGTTTTCCCAGCTTCTCCTTGAGCGAAGCTCCTGTGGCCTCTCTCACTGTGCTAGTCCCTCCTGTGTGTGGCTAAAGCCCAGTGGTGGATATTGTTTGAGATCATCTCTTGGGAGATTCCTTCGGTCCGATACATAAGAACCCAAGAAAATCATCCAGAAGACCTGGGATAGTGAGACCTCTACCCCTTAGCATCTCTTGGGTTCAATCCACCCCTTAGTTCACTTTCATTTTTGCAAAGGTACCTGGAGATTAAAAGTCCAACTCTTTGGTCTAACATACAGTCTTTCATATTCCAATTGTTCCTTTCTCTCAAATTTGGCTTCATCATTCGTCTGAATTTCCCAGTCACTGGAATCTCAAAGTGCTTTCCCACTCGACCTAGCTCCTCCCAGGTGGAATGCCATAGCTTGTGTAGTGCTTCTACCCAGAGGGCCTTTCCAAACGCCCTTGTCCCCCAAACGATCTGATCTCAGAACCTAGTTCAAATGTTACTTCCCAAGGATCCCTTTCCAAACTCCTCCAGGAAGAGGCCAGTGTTCTGTCTCTGTATTCTCACAGTCTTGGCATGTATCCTCATGTGGTGCCAGAATGGCCTTGCCATATGTCTGTCCAGCAGCTGTGTGCTGTTTAAACAAAGAAACAATTTATGGGAGGAATTCTTAGGGCAGCGCCTGTTGCTTCATAGACATAAATGAATGCGTGAAGCAGCTTAAGTAGTTTGGTCACAAAGGTTCACAAGTCACAAGTGAGCTTTTTGCTAAGGGATCATGTGGAACAAGAGGAAACTTCTCTGAGACTTGTGGGTCTTAGTTTAGATCTGTATCCACAGTGATGGGGCTCGGAGTGTGTTTCCTCTGCATTGTAAAAGATGTCTTATTTAACAAGATATTCCCCAACAGTGTATTCCTAAATTATTTTTTAAAAATGTTAAAAGCACCCTCTCGCCATTTCTTCCTGAGACCTCACAGTTGTCAGAGCAGCCTGGGGCTCCTCCATAGGGATTTCTGTGGTTGGACTTTTCATAAGTAGATGACTAGATTTTAGTTTTTGACGGTACCCTGAGTGGACTTGAACCTTTCCGTTAGCAGCGTCTAACTGTCTGTACACTTTTCACCACCTGACAACAACAACAACAACAGCAACTTATTGGCATCGAGTCCATGCCAAATCACAGTGACCCAAGAGAACAGAGTAGAACTGCCTCTGTGGGTCTCTGAGATGGTTACAGGAGTAGAAAGTGTTATCTTTCACCCACAGAGCCGTTGATGGTTTCAATCTGCGGACCCTGGGGATCACAGTCCATGTGACCACTAAGCCACCGGGGCTCCCCTGCCACCACCCAGGCATATTGAATTCTAAAACACAACCTAAATGATGGAGACAGCATGCTGCAGGTGAGCATCTTTTCACATCCACCTGAAATAGAGTGTGTTGACCATGTGGGTCTCCTCCATAAGAGTTCAGGAAAGTGCGTTTCCTTTGATGTCGGTGCTGTAGGCTGCCCCTGGGTGGGTCCTGACTCACAGTGACTCTACACACAACAGGACAAAACACCGCCCGGTCCGGGGACCTCCTCATGATTCTGGTGTTGACGTACATCCTTGGAGCCACGGTTTCCATCCATCTCATCATGGGTCTTCTTTTCTCCACTGTCTATCTGCGTGACCAAGCGTGATGTCCTTTTCTGGGCACTGGACTCTCCTGGTAACATGTGAGGTGGTGAATGGATGAATAGGAAAGAAAAACAGGTATCTATAGAGTTATGTTGAATTCACTTTTGAATATTACAATTAATATGCTTCCTAAATATGCTCAATTCTCCTACAGCTGTGCACATAGTAGTGTTCCCTTGTCTAGTTCTCTATGATTAAGGGAGGGCTTATAAGGAGTCTTGGCCAGCCATGTGGCACTCTTCAGAGCATGCGCCCTCTTACTGGCTGTCTTGTAACAGGTTGTTTTCCATCCTGCGGCTGTGGGTCAACCTGAATCCCAGGGTGATGATACCATGGAATAGTGCTCCCCACCTCCCCAGGATGGGCAGCTACAAGGAGAGGTGATTTTATGTTTACCCTGAGAGATGCAAAACATGAACTGGCTGTGGAATCTTCAAGTAGAGGAGACTTACAGGTCGCTGGCTAAAATGTCTTTGAAATAAAGGTTAAAAAAATGGAGTATCAGCTGTTGCCATATAAATAGCAGTTCAAATTACAAGAATGCATGAAATTAATTGAAGCAGGCTGATATTGCACATATTAAGTAAGTTAAAGCATAGCACATAGAAAATTCTCAATAACTGTGAGCTGTATTAGATCAAGGATGAAATCTTGGAAAACACAAGCATTAAAATAATGAGAATGAAAAGCCAGGACAATAATAGGGAAGCCAGAGAAATTCACCACCTTAAATCCTTTATAGACCCTGGGAGGTATACAAAATGAAATATGTCATATAAAGGAACACAGTAATTTTAAAAATGTAAAGCCAGGTTTGAAAATAAGCTAAGATTTCTCCTAGCACAGGTAAGGACAAGTGATACATTTTACAGAGACACATGTCTATATGAACAAACAAATACAGCCACAAACAAACACTCTACCCAAGCTACAAGTGATGGTATATGACTTTTTGGGGATGGATATCAACTGAGTCCTGATAGACATCTGGGCAGAGTCAATTCTTGTTGTGCACAGAGACAGAGAACAATTATACTGCCCTAATCTTCTGACTCAGAAAACAAGGTACTAACTAAGAATTCTGTGCTAAATCCTGAAACATCACTAACTAACTAACTAAAAGGGGAAAAAGGAAGAAAAGAAGGCCAAGAGATGTTAGTGAGAGACACTTGCTCCTCCCCCCCTCTCCCCACCCCTCCCTCAAATCAAAATAGATTCATAATGCCTGGCTATTTAGTTGCGATCCCTGGTGTCTCAGTGGTTAAGCACTGAGCTGAGACCTGCAAGGTCAGCAGTTTGAAAACATCAACTTCTCTTAGGGAGAGAGATGAGGCTTTCTATCCCCCAAAACTATGAGTCTTGGAAACCCACCGAGGCAGTTCTACGCTCCTCTTTGGGGCTGCCAGGAGTCGGAATCAACTCAATAGCAATGCGTTGGTTTTAGAGTTTTGCTATTCCCAATGTCAGAGAAAGAAAGACCTTGGAGAGACGCCGTGGAGCGATTTCATGTGCTTTGGGTGAACGTTTCCAGGAAACACTGGTGATCCACGCAACCCTTCACTCACGCTTGGTTCAGGACATGGTTTGCAATCCTCACAGTGCAGCCTCACTCATTCTTCCTCCTTGGACTCACGTGCGCTCTTCATCCTTTTTCTCAAGCCCCTCCTACCTTCTTAGACATAGCTCTGTCCAGCCCTTTCCCTCTCTGATGCTTCGAAGAAGGGGGTGCTTCCCTGGTGCTGCTTTTCTCTTTATAACCACCCTCTGTGTCTGGAAGTTGAGCCATATGAGGAAGTTCAGTTCTAGGGCTTCGCAGGGCTGTTGCCTGGGGCCTTTCTCAGTCTGGCTTGCTTTGTGTGATTTTGATATTTGTTTCCTCTCCTCTCTCCAGGACGTCCTCTTGTGACCCCTTTCAGAGCCGGAAGACGTGGTAGGGAACCTGGCTCCCTCTAGTTCAGAGTTTCTCTAAGTGGAACAGAGAAGTCCCGGCAGCTGCTGCTGACCAGGGGTGTGGGCATGTACTTGCATGTACCAGCCTCACAGGATCTGAAAAAGAAAGAACAAGAGGTAGAATGGGGAGGAGGGAGAAAAAAAAAAAGACAAACTAAGAAGGGTCTAGGAAGAAGAGAGACACACACAATGCATTAGAAAGGCAAAAGAAGCTCACTCCTGGCTAAGGTGAGAGCCACCAAGCCCAGCAGGGTCAGAGATGCAGCATTTGCTCTCCAGGAATTGATGCTGCCACCTGGGGCCGGGTCCTTGATCAGCAAAGGGAAGTAAAAGTCTATTAGTGAAAGATGCAATGGATTTAAGTTGCTTAGCATAGAGTCTAAAAGAACAACACCCATAACAATTTCACCATCTAGCCTTGTGTCCTTCCTAAGTGCTCAATAAAGTGACACTTCTAATTGCTAAATGGAGGAGATGCAGGGGGGAATCTAAGCCTACTAAGGTCTAATGAGTCAACTGTCTAGCAAATGGGACTGAGAAGAAAAGACTGATTAATCAAGCAAAGCTCTAGGGTCTACGGTGGTCTTTGTCATGATTACTTCGCAGCTGGCCACAGGGCATGTGTTGCTGCCGAAGCCTGGAGATATGTGTGTGCTTTGCTGAATTATCTGCTGCCACTCGCCCAGTCTCCTTGCCTCGGATGGCTGTTTACATCTTAGCTGACTCTTCAAGGTCAGCATCCCCAGGCAGCAAATCCTGATCTCTTAAGAAACCCAAAAGCAAATCCAAGTCAATAGGGCCCAGGACCTGTGTCTACAGCTGTCTCCTACATGGTTGGGTAAGAGGGACCTTTGCCTTGAACTCCTTAAAAGGAACCTCTATAGGTAAAATACACCCTCGTCATCTGAGAATGATGTGAAGTAGTTCGGCTAATGGCACATTAGCTGACAGAGGCAATTTGGCAACTGTCATCATATAACAAACTAATGACACCCTAGGTTTCAGGGCAATCCTGACGGACTGACAGAGAATATCTCAAACCTAATTAGACAAAGTAGACAACAATATACTCAACTGACAAGAGATAAATGTCACTTAATGCTAAAGGTTTGTAGAGATTATTTCTTATTTTGTTTTTGATAACAAAACTTCTTATCTTAAAATCCATTCTGTGTGCCAAATTATCTGTCGTATTTTATTCTCTCATTCCAAGCCCCTTTGATCAATTGAAATGCTATAAAACCAGGCTCACCTAAATGTCATTAGAACTCACCATGGGAGAAAGAAAATGCCTCATCCTCTACTTTGGAAAGGCCAGCGTGGAAAGCCAGAGTCAGCACCCTTCTATTCTGACCCCCAGGGGTTGCCACAAGTCAGGGTTCTGCCACCCCTGAGTGACATCTCAGTGAGAGACGACCCACTGATGAAACAGAATCATCTTTCTGAGCAACCGCACCTCAGTTCTCCTGGGAGAAAGCTGTGGAGCTCAGTAGCTACTGTCACCAAAGAACTAAGTACTTCTCACACCTTAATGGGAGCAAAACCGGTAGCTAAAACTCATGCAATGTACTATCTTTTAAAAATAGATCTTTCTTTATATTCTTTTATCATATATTACATGTTCTTATATAAACACGCACACACACACCTGTTCAGCTTGGCTCTTGTGCTGTTTCCAATGCCTCACTTTGCCTTGAGCCTTCTATGCTGACCTCCCTTGATTGTGGACTGTCTTTCCCTTCAGTCAACTTAACATGAGTCTACTCTCCAGTGAGTGACTTCCCCACTCTTCCCCTTCCACCCCTGGTAACCAGCAAAGAGTGTTTGTTCCCATGTGCAATTGTGTCGTAACTTTGGACAGTCCTGGTGTCATAAAATATTTGCTCACTTGTGATTGACTCATTGCATTCAGCATAAAGTCTTCTTGGTTCACCCATCTCATGAGGTGCCTAACAGACTCACCGTTATTCTTTGACATTGTGGGGCAGCCTGTTGTGTGGATGGCCAGTAGTTTATTTATCCATACCTCTTGGACGAACCCTTGGGTTGTCTCCATGACTTTGTCATTGTGAATAATGCTGCAATGGACAAAGGGATGCACAGATCTGTCTAGGTCCTGACTCTGATTTCTCTAGGATACATATGTAGCAGTGAGGTTGCTAGCTCATATGATATTTATTTTTCCAGTTTTTAAAACTTTCTATTACAAACTAGGTGGGGTTTACTCTTCTGATAATCGATTTTGTTTTCAACAATGTAAACAACTTATCAAATAGCTTGCCCTGCCCACCTTCTGATTGCTCTTCTCCCTCTTGTAGAAAACTATTACCCCTCCACCCAAGATAACACTGGCCTACACTCTAACCTATTGCTTTATCCTCTCCCTCTCCTGCAACCACTGACGCTTATTTCTTTGGGTATGGAAACCTTTGTCTTGGTTTTTCCTTTGGTCTCATACAATCTTTGTCCTGTTAATTTCACTCAGCATGCTTCCCACATCCATTCATGCCATGAGGTGGTCCACACTTTCATCTTTATTTTTTAGCGATGGATAGCATTCCATTGTGTGTATGGACCCAAGTTTATCTATCCATCCTTCCACTACTGGGCATTTAGGTTGTTTGTGAACAATACTGTGATGAAAATGGGTGTGAACATATCTGATCATGCTTTGGTACTTACTCCATCAGGATACTGAATTAGTCTGGGTTGAGTAGAGAAACAAATTTAGAGACATTCATATGTCTATAAGGCAGAGTTTTATATAAAATAACAATTGTATATTGAGAAAATATCCCAGTCCACTCCAGATCAAGTTCATCAGTCTAATATTCGCTCACTTGTCTGATACGAGTTCAGACATTCCTCTTTAGATTCATGCAGCCTATGCAATGATACTGAATACAGGAAGATCACAGGCTGGTGGGGGAAAAGTCTTGTGGATCCAGTGTCAGTGGAAGCATCTCCAGAGTTTGGGCTGCCATCAGTGTGGCTTGTCAACAGGAATGTGTGGCAGAGAGTGCATCCTGTCTTCAGGGAGGATGAGAGGAAGTTCCCAGAATCCTCGTGAAAAGGCTATGCCCACAAAATTTCATCAGGTTGTGACCTGACTGACCAACTAGACTTCAAAGCTTTACTTGTAATATCCTCAAGTTGATATGTGATTATGCAAATACCACAGATACTGACCCAGCTAAGGGGTTGCTGGGCTATGTGGTCTTCTATTCCAGTTGTCTGAAGAAACATCATGCTGCTTTTCACAGGGATTGCACATTTCTGGTGACACTCTCACCAGCAGTGTGTGAGGATTCAGTTCGCTCCACGTCTCTTCAAGCATTTGCTACTTTGTGTTTATTTTTTCTAAATTTTCTGTCAACTCCACTGTACGCTGTATCTCCTTGTTCTTTGCATTGGCATCTCTCAGATGACTAGTGATCAAATGACCATAGCATTTCTTCCTATGTTTTGGGGCACCTTATGTTTTCTTTGGTGAACTATCTCTTCACATTCTCTATTTTTAAATTGAAGATTGATCAATTGAAAAGATGATCTTTTCCTTGACGAAGTACTGTCATTTTCTATGGGTTTCAGACATTGGTCCCTTTTCCAATATGTCTTGGCTGCATCTTTCCCCCACCGGTCTATGAGTTCTCTTTGGACCCTTTCCGTCTTTTGATCCTCATACGTATCTTATTTTTAGGTCATTTAAAAAAAAATGCATCGTGCTGTTTTCCACCGTCATTGCAGGATGTATAGGAGGGTTCCAGTTGCCTCACACCCTCTCCAGCATTTGTTTTGATTAAAGTTGGGGTCAGAGGAAATCCCATTACTTTGACAATTTGCATCTCTCTTACGGATCCTTGGTGGCCTGGTGGTTTACACAATGAGCTCCTCCCCGGATCAGCAGCTCGAACCCACCCGCTCTTCTGTGAGACACAAGTGCGGCTTTCTGCTCCTGCGAAGACTGACAGTTCTGAAGTCCAAAGGAGTCGTTCTGCTCTGTTCTGTGGAGCTGCTGCAGGTTAGAATGCATTCAATAGCAGTTTAATGCTTCAGGATTGAGATCATTAGTCACATGTTTACTGATTGCTCGAATGTCTTCTTGCTAAATGTCTTGGTGTCTGTGGCCCATTTTCACACGAGATTATGCGTCTTTTTGTTGTCGACATTTTCTATAAGTTTAAGAAATGAGTCCTCCTCAGGTATCTTATTTCCAAGTACTTTTCAGGTTTCTAATGACTCTTCTAGTGAAGTCTTTTGATGTACATAAATATTTAATTTCCAGGGGATCCCAGTTGTGTGTTTTATCTTGTGCTCTTCATGTGTTTTTAGATATGTTAGATAGATTATTTATGACATGAATTAGGGCATCTAAGTTTGCCCCTATATTTTGTTTGATGATCTTTGCAGTTTTAAGTTTTACATTTAAGTCTTTGATACGTCTCGAGCTAGTTTTTGCATGTAGTTTGATATAAAGATCCAGCCTCATTTTTCTGCAAATAAATATTCCATTTAACCAGCACAATTCCTTACAGAAGCCATCTCTTCTCCATGTAACGAGTTTCAGCCCTTTGCCAAAAAATAAACTCTCCCTAGTGAATAAATTTACTTCCGGTCCTCAATTCTGTTCTAATGATCTATGTTCTACCATTGTACCAAGACCAGGTTATTTTAGGGGAGTGTAAGATCTCCTACTTTGTTATTCTTCCTCACAAGCACTTTTCTCATCTGTATTTTTGCCCTCTTTCAATATAAAGTTTGCAATTACTTTTTCTATCTGAATACTGTTGCATTAAATCTACAGATTACTTTTCTTTGTATTGATATTTTCACAATGTTTTACTTTCCTATCCATGAGCATGATAAACACGTTTTTCTTCTTTTGATTTCTTATAGCAGCCCTCCCTTCCCCACCCTACACCCCCAACCCTTAACCATGGACCCAGAGGTGAATAACCTTGCTACCACACATAGTACATTGGAAAATGAATTATTGCAGATGTCTTTGGATTAAAATTTAACACCTTGTCATGTGATCTCTCTTTGATCCTTTTTTAATTCATTCAAGTTTTTAACATTTTCTGCATTCTTTTCCATTGAATTTATTCTCTGGTTTATTTTGTCAATTTTTTGTCTTGTTTATTTGTATATTTTCTTGTATATGAAATCCAACGTAGATAAATCTATACAAACAGTAACTAGATTAATAGTTTCTTGGGGGTAGAGAAAATCTAGGGGGTATGTTAGAAGGAAATCGGAAGCTCATAGCAATGAGTGCAAGAAAGAAGATGTTCTAAATGTATTATGGTGATGATTGTACAGTTCTTATCAGTATGATTGATTTAATTGTCTGAGGTGTGAATGATATGTCAATAAAACTTATGTATAGAAATATTTATTTCATTATTTGTAATAGTAAAGATAATATAGATGACATTTGCAACGTTCATGATAGAGTCAATATAATTTGTGTGGTTTTCACAGGATATACATTCCCTCAAAAGAGAAATCTTCGAAAAAAAAATTGAAGTGATATTGAGAACTGATCTCCCTCAAAAAGAGAGCAAGATACAAAAATGAACATATTCTGCTCTAATAGATTCTTAGATGGCACATGAAGTGCATCATGGGAGGAGAAGTTGTAAACCCACATCCGTGGTGAGGAAGTGGATTTACTTTACCAAATATGGAGTACAGAGACAGGAGCTATAGCATGGCAGAATTCAGGGCCACATGGGTTTGCATTGGGACCTGATAAGAATAAGCTGGGCTTGCAGGAGGAGGCTCTTTCTGGGCAAGCAGGGTGGGGCTTAGTAGGGACGGTCGGCTTCCTGAGAATATTGCCTATTTCTGCAAGCTTGGGAGGTATAGGAGTTGCCTTTCATCATTAGTTACCTGGCCCTGAAATGATTAGGGTGAGTGCATAGTTTCCAGGAGTAGGAGAACTTGAATAGAGAGGCTAGAACCAGGTGCTCAAGAGGGGAACTGGACTGAGATGCTGCCAAGGTCTGGACATCATATACAGAAAAACATTAAAACAAAAGCTAACAACTGTACCTTGGAGACAGATTTTTAAATATCTCAATGGAAAAGAAAGCAGAAATATGAAAAACAAGAACAAATGTAAACCAATCATAAGGGTGCTAAATTTTAACCTAATTGCCTCTGCAATACTACACTTCGACATTTTTATGAATAAATAAATGATACAAAATGCTCCGAGTGGAATTCAGAAAATGAGAACAGATATTACTTCACCGAAGATAGATGCCTTGGTTGTGTTGTACATTCTTTTACTCTCAAGATATGTACAGGTATTTTGTGCCTGAATCTAGAGACATTTACATTTGATAGGATCCTATGATGCCAATTTATTTTTATGTAATAATAAAGAACTTCATGACATTTTGCATATTATCTTATCTTTTTAGGACCATTCATACAATCCTTCATTGAACCTTTACGTCTTCAAAGGCTTACAAACAGAATATAGCTAGCTCTAAAGTCTGGCTCAGATACGTGGACAAATTATGATGTCATTTTACTAAATGTATGACTAACACCAGAATAGAAATAATTGTGTTTAAAATAAGATGTATTGTCTAAAACATGATAGTGCAAACCATTTCTAAAGTTAAAATCGTCAGATAGTTTAATACTAATATATAACGATTATGATTCAAGCTTACATAGAGACCAAAAATGCAAATCCCAGTTCTGTTATTTAAGAGGTATATAGCTTGGAGAGCTTCTTTTTCTTAAATTTTAGTAAGATTTATTTGCTAAACTAAGGTACTCTAAATTTATTTGGTATGGCTGTGTGGGGGATTAAAAATAACAGTATAATACTGAGCCACTATTATACTTTAATCAATTTTAGCCATTCTCATAATTATATTCTCATTATAGAAAGTTGGAAGATGAATAAAACGGGTAAAAATATCATCTATAGTTTCAGAACTATAAGATAAATGTAGCTACAGTTTGATGACTGCTTGCCAAAAAAAACGACTCAACGATTCTCAAGGCACATTTTCATGTGTATTGTTCTACGTCCTCCGCGAGGAAACCACAGGGTGGGAAGCCCTGGTCTGGAAGTCCAAGGTCTGCTTTGGTTTCTCAGCTAAGAATATATTTAAATTGGACAAGTCATTTATCTTCTGGGATCCTCTTGCCAACTCTGACATTCTATTATTCCGACTCTTCTTCCATCAATAACTTTATAGTAGAAAATCAACTCATGCTCTAGTCAAATGAGTTGCCTGGAATCTGCAGACTAAACACGTGTTTGATGGATGGTATCTGTCTCCATGACGCCAGACACCTGGCTAGAGGCATTTCACATCTATTTGTTTTGGCTTCATGTACGCACAGCCTGGATTAGTCACGTTTTAGACCTTTTGTTGAAGCATTAAAAAGAGATAGATCTTAATGACTAAAAAGGCAAGGCTGTTTAAACCTGTATCTTATATGTTCAACAAACTGGCTAGTGTTTTAGCCTATTTTCCCAGAGATCAGGATTGTCTGATAAGAAGCACGAGACTAGTTACAGATACCTTCATTCATGTTCTGTACCGAAAATGTTCTTGTTGATCCTCTGTTCATTGATCTTCCTGTCCTGTGCTCTCTTGGTTACCTGCATGACAGCGTTCTGTCATTTCATCAAATAAATAATTCCTTGTGAAAAAAATGTTGGGTTTTCATCTTATCACTAGACTGTGGAGTCCCTGAGTGATGCAGGCCATGAAGGAGTTCGTTTGCTAAGCACAAAGGAAGAGCTCTGAGTTTATCCCAGGGTACCTCAGAAGAAAGGTTTGGCGATCTGCTTAGGAAAGAACATCCATTGAAAACCTTCTGGAGCACAGCTTTCCTTTGACATTGGTGAAGTAACGTAGGTTCAAACCAAGGGGATGACAAATTGTGCTTTTTGTTTGTTTGTTTCGTGGTTTTCAGGGGGGAGAACCATATCTTCATGTTTTCAGAGCACAGTGTCAGATGCCAGGACATAAAGCAATGCAGTACAGATATTTGGCCCATAGTAAAGTCCCAGTAACGATTATCCTTGCAATGAGAGGTACAGTTTCCCCCAGATACAAAGATGAATCAAAAACAGTACCTGTCCTTCAAGAGATCACAGTATCCTGGAGAAAGCCAGTGAATTTTGATGGAGGTATATGTCTGATGGTACAGGGACATGAAAGAGGGGCACCCAAGGCTGACATCCAAAAGGAAGAGAGGTACCAGGGAGGAATTGATAGAGGTGGTCAGGGTTTGTTGCAAAATGAACAAAGCCAGGGTAGTCACGCACACCTCTTAAGCTTCATTTTTGTAGATAAGTGCATCTGTCCATGAAGTGTGTGCCATTCAGTGGAACCTTCTTGGAAACAGGTTCCTCCTTGGTCATCTTGAATCTCCTCAGATGACAATCTGCTGCCAGAAGCACAGGCTGAGCCTGCTTTCTCACCACCCGCTGCAGCCCAGAACCCCCCCTGGGTCGCCCTCACTTCTAAGGGACATTCTGATTATACTACTTTCAAGACACATATGTGCCTTTGGGCAGTCAACAGTCTTCATCACTATCACAATTTAGTCTTTTTTTTTTTTTTCAAGTCTTTGATTTTTTCCTTTCACATCCTTCAGTGTTTGCATGAATTTGAATGGGGTCATCAAAAACACAATGGATTGGGGCAAGCACCCTTAAGGTGACAGCTTTGCTTTATAACGCTTTAAAAGGAGGTCCTTGACAGCGCGATTGCCCAACGTGATCCATGGCTAGAGTTTTTTTGACTGCTGCTTCCATAGGCATTCATGTAGGTGGATAGAAGTAAAATGAAAGCCATGACAACTTCAATATTTTTCCCATTGTTCCTGATAGAACTGTTCTGAGGGGCTTTGTTTTCCTAATGTTGATGTGTAATCTGTACAGGAAGGCTTTTATCTTTGACATTGATCAGTAAGTGCTGTAAATCCTGTTTGATTTCAGCAAGCGGGGGTCGTGTCATCTGCCCATGCTCTGCATAACACAGGTTGGGAGTGGGTCTTCCTCTCATGCAGATTCTACTGTGTATTGTCTAGCTTTTTGCTTATTTGCTCAGCATACAGATCGAACAGGAACAGTGAAAGAATGAAACCCTAAAGCACCTTTTTCCTAATTTTAAAGCACACAATAGCCCCTTTGTTCTGTTCAAATGAAAGCCTGGGGGGGGGGGGTGGTTCTATATCCAGTTTTTGCATGAACACAGTGAGAGTTCTGAAGTTCCCATTCTTTCACTGGTCACATGTCACACAGTGGAATGCCTTTGCATAGTCAATAAAACAGAAGTGAACATCTTTCAGGTATTCTCTGCTTGCAGACAGATCTTATATCAGGAACAATACCCCTTGTTCTACAGTCTCACCTGAGCCCAACTTGAATTTCCCTAAGTCCCGGCAGATGCAACCATAAAAAAAATAATAATCTTAGGTAAAATTTGAATTATGTGTGATATCAATGACAGAGTCTGAGTGTCACTGTGGGTTAAGTGTTGGGTTGCTAACTGTAAGATGGACAATTTAAATATGTAAACAGAGAAAACTGGCCTATCTGCTCCTTGTGTAAGATATACTCTCTTGGAAGCCCTATATCTAACTATGATGAGTTGGAAATGATTCCACAGCAGTGGGTTTGGTTTGTGTGACGTTCACAATAATAGTTGATAAGGTTCACCTTCTGCTTTGGGCGTGGACATCCACCTAGATCTGTGCCACATTTCCCAAATGTCTTGGCATGGAAAAGCACATGCTCCCAGGGCTGCCCTCATTTGCTCAAACCTCCCAGCTAAGGTTGCCTCGCTTCCTAGATGCAGCGGTTCTCAACTTGTGGGTCGTGACCTCTTTGGGGGTCAAATGACCCTTTCCCAGTGTCGCCTGGGAAACAGTAGTAGAAGTACAGTTATGAAGTAGCAACAAAAATAATTTTATGGTTGGGGGGTCATCAAAACATGAGGAACTATATTAAAGGATCATGTAATTAGGAAGGTGGAGAACCAACTGGAGCCAACTTTGTTAGTTAAGTGATAAAGAAAAACAGTTTCAGATGAATTTCAGTCCCATTTCATAGACTAAACAATAACAATGTGGAGTTAAAATAATTGATATAAAATGTTTCATAAGCCCAATGAAGTTCTGAGAGTGTCAACTCAAGAGGCCAGAAAATATTTGAGAAGCAAAATTCTTTGACGTTTATGTTTATACCATGCAGTAAAAATCCCTCCAAGGGGTTGGCCCCAATCCCTACTACGTGAACAACCACCGCTCCATATCCCCGTTCCCCCCCCCCCCCCACACACACACAAACACACAAAGAATTTACTTCAGAGGATAGCACTGAAGCTGCAGCTCAGGGAGAGGAACATGTCTCATCAGAGCACATGGGAGCAGATGAAGGGGGAGGAAGAGAGTGGAACACGCCCTGGCCCATCGAGGCTTGCGGACAATATCCCTGCTCAGAGCAGCCAATGCATGGGGAGGACCATATGGGTGGCTCGATTATGAGACACAACATCCCTCACTGGCCCATAGCCCTACAGGGGACAACTCTGGAGACTCAGTGTGGGAATTACACCCGATCTGACCCCACCACACCAAGGCAAAACACTACAGAACAGCAAGGGGAGCAGAGCAAAGAAGTCTCAAGGGAATACCAAAAATAGATTTGGAGGCTAGGGCATGGCATCCCATCTGACTCAACCACAAAACACTCCTAAAGGTCAACAAACAGAACTAGCACTATTTGTAGACTTCTCTCTTTATTTGTCATTATTTTGTTGTTTTGTTTTTATTTGTTGTGTTGCTTTGCTTTATTGTGTTTGTTTTTTTTTTTTTTTGGTGAACATTATTAACTCTGCAGGTCTATCTAGATAATATAGTCTGGCTAGAAAATCAGGAAGAGAAAACAATGGGACCGACAGTTCCAGGTGTGGATGGGGACATGGGAGAAGGGGAAATGGGGGAAAGGAAGTGGGTGTTACCAAACCCAGAGACAAGGAATAACAAGTGATCCAATTGGGTGGTGAGGAGTGTGTAGAGGCCTGTTAGGGCTTGATCAAGGACAATGGAACTGGGAGGAATTACTGAAATCCAAATGAAGGCTGAGCATAATAGTAGGGAAAGTAAAGGGAAAGAGAGGAAAGAACTAGGAGGCACAGGGCATTTATAGAGATGCAAATATAGGAATGCATATATGTAGATACATTTATATATGATAATGGGGAAATAGATCTATGTGGGATGAAGACAGGACTTTCCCACAATTGTTAGAATCCAAACTATTAAGCAAACAATTTACCAGCATTTGGTGTGGAAGTTAAGTTAGCTATTCTCCTTGAAGCTCCCAGTTATCTGAAGTCTTTGTGTGTGTCACAATAGAGCTGACTCCCCTGCTGTTAGGATGATGGGTCCCTTCCCTTGAAGCCTGTGGGTGGATTCACATGCTGTTGTCAATTATCTCTAGTGTAACCTGTTTAGCCAGTCTAGGGTCTAGGGTCTGGTCTTGTCACATGGGACCTGATACTTCCCTTTTTCCTATACGTGTGCATATGGCACAACCCCTTCCTGTAACATATACCCTTGCCTGTAATTGGGGGCCTGGCTTGACTCCAGAGGGGATATAAGGATTGAACAAAGGCTAGAGACTCTCTCTCCTGTCCCTGAGTGCCAGACACTCTCGACCTCTCTCCTTCATGTGACCATGTTACCCTGATGTGAAATGTGCCTGACTCTTATTTATTTCTCTCGCTCATGCTCTCTATATCTTTATTATAATAAATAATTATTATCACTGTACAACTGCTCCTGTTGAACCCGTGTTGTGTGTATCAGAGGCTAGCCACTTCTGATAGATCTACGTGCATATAATTATCAATTTAGTATTAAAGTAGCAGATGACCATAGAGCCTCCATTCAAGTGCTCCCTCAATGCAAGAACGCTTTGTTCTATTAAACTGGCATTCCATGATGTTCACCTTCTCGACATGATGAAGGCAAAACAGGTGCATTAGCAAATGTGTTAAATAAAGGTGATGGTGCCTGGCTATCAAAAAATATGGTGTGTGGGGTCTTAAAGACTTGACGATAAACAAGCAGCCAGCTAGCTGAGAAGCAACAAAGCCCACATGAAAGAAGCACACTAGCCTGTGAAGGTGTCAATGGGATCAGGTATCAGGCATCAAAGAATAAAAAATCCTATCATTGTGAATGAGATGGAGTGCGGAGTGGAGACCTAAAGCCTATTTGTAGGCAACTGGACATCCCCTTCCAGAAGGGTTGTAGGGAGGAGACAATCCAGGCGAGTACAGTATAGCAATGATAAAACATACAACTTTCCTCTATTTCTTTAATGCTTCCTCCCTCTCATTATCATGATCCCAATTCCACCTTACAAATCTGGCTAGACTATCGACTTTACACTGGTACAGATAAGAGCTGGAAACAGAGGGATTCTAGGAAAGATGATCCTTTCAGGACCAGTGGTGAGAGTGGCGAAACAGGAGTGGGATGGAGGGTGGGATAGAAAGGATTACAAGGATCTACATATAACTCCCTCCCTGGAGCATGGACAACAGATAAGTGGGTGAAAGGAGACATCTGGCCGTGTAAGATATGATAAAATAATAATAATTTATAAATTATCAAGGGGGAGGGAGGGAGCAGGGAGGGTGGAAATGAGGAGCTGATATCAAGGGCTGGAGTAGAAAGCAAACATTTTGAGAATGATGATGGCAACAAATGTACAAATGTGCTTGACACAATGGATGGATGGATGGATTGTGAGAAGAGTTGTATGAGCCTCAATAAAATGATTACAAAGTAAAACCCTCTGTGAAGTCACTGTCTGGATAGACCTCTGTTAGAGAGTACATCAAAGGCACGTCAGAAATTTAACTGGGTATTTACAGACTGTTCAGAAAAGATGGGGAGGGATTATAAATTATTGGAATTGGATTTCACTTAGAGGCAGGAGTGACTGGCTCTCACTACTTTATTCCCTTAGAGAAACTCTAGTGACAAGACACATGGCACAATGCTGATAGATCCTGTGCCCTAGGAACTCGAGGATCAACTTGGAGACCCCTGCCAGTCCTTAGATGCTTACGATGCCACTGGATCCAAAGACGATCTACTCACCTGGTCTCTGATCTTTTACATTCAGCATCATTGCATGTGTTTCATGAGCCAAAAGAGGCCTTTATAGATTGCTGGTGGACATATGGGCTAACATTGGACTTCTGGGCTTGATTTGGACTGGGCTGGGATGTTTTCTCAACGTTCATTTCCTCTTATATACAAACCTCTCCCTTAAATACGTATGTGTGCTTATGAATTTGTTTCTCTAGTTTACCCAGATTGACACATGTCCCTATTTATTTATGCAGCAGGAGAGACATGAGAGCACGAGACAAAGGATCTGCACATCTGAGTTTAAGTTCTCACTGCCATTTTCTTGGGGAAGTCGGTTGGTTTCTTTGAGATCCCTTTAAGTGACGTATACTGACCACCTAACATTAGCCCAATGGGGTACTTGTAGAGTACCATTAAAGTATTGTATACATAGAAGGATGCCCTAGCACTGTACCAACAGCAAATTCTTTTTAAAAAATTCTGACCTCCATCTCATAACAAAAAGTACCCCCTTTCTGTGTTTAGTTTGATGAGGTTTGACAAACATATACAGTCATATGGTCATTACTCTGAGCTCCTGGCTAAGTTGCTAACCACAAGGTCGGTGGTCTAAACCCACCAGCTTCTCTGACATATAAAAGTGAGGCTGTCCATAAAGATTTAAAGCCACCGAAATCCAAAGGGTCCATTCTACTCTGACCTCTCTGATGGCTGTGAGTTGGAATCCACGTGCTGGCCATGAGTTTGGTTTCTGTTGTCGTTGTTGTTATTATCAAGACACAGAATATTTTCATCCCTGTAGTTTCCCAGCAGTGGATTCTCTCTTCCCCTGCCTAGCCCAGGCAATCATTGCCCTAGTAATCTACCCCGATAAGTTTGGCTTCTTCAAGAAGTCATAGAATGCAATATGGAAGTTTTGAGTCTGGCTCTCTTTCACTTGGTTTTGAGATTATCCGTGTCGGTAGGTACCTTAGTAGTTTTTTTTTTAAATAATTTTATCGGGAGCTCTTACAGCCACTACAACATTCAGTACATCATTTGTATCAAGCACATTTGCACACATGCTGCCACATACATTTCCAAACATTTTCCACTTGAGCCCTTGGTACCAGCTCCTCTTTAAAAAAGAAACAACAACTCACCTTTCCCCTCCCTCTCCCTTTTTTAAATGAATCATTTTATTGGGGGCTCATACAACTCCCATCACAATCCATACCAACATCAATTGTATGCAGGCCACATTTACACACCCACTGCCATCATCACTCTCAAAACATTCTCCCTCCCTCCAGGCCCCCAGTATCAGCTCCCTATATTACCCTTCCTCCCCCCCTTCCCCTTGAACCCTTAGTAATTTACAAATTGTTATTTTTTTCATTGTTCACTGTACAATGTGCCCCAACACTCACTTCCCTGTTGTCCGTGTCCCAGAGAGGAGGCTACGTGTAGATCCCTGAAGTTGGTTCTCCCTTTCTATTCCTCCATCCCTCCACTCTCCTGGTATTACCACTCCTATTACTAGTCTTGAGGGATCATCTATCCTAAGTTTCCCATGTTTCCAACTTCACTGTACATCTCCTGGTTTATGTGGATTTATGTGGTAGAATTGGGGTCATGAGAGTGGGTGGGCCTTAGTAGTTTTTTTTTCTTGCTACTGATGAATTGTGTTCCTTCATGATTCTTAATCATGGTGTGTTTATCAATTTATCATGTATTTGGCTGTGTCATGGTTAGATTTTTATGCCAACTCAGCTGGACCAGGATCTAATCTGACACAATGTCAGATCTGTTTGAAAGAATAGGCTGTAGAAGAATAGGGTGGAGTGCTGCAAAAAATGGCAATGGGGGATTGGGATGGGGCTGGGAGGAAGGGCGATATCTCAGTTTCTCTGGCCTTCCTATTGCCACAAGACAGAGCTCGGAAAACCTCCATGGTCCATCCTTCATTACCGAGACCAGCCATGACTTTTACCCCACTCTCCATCTATGCTGGCTTGAATAATTGGTTGCAATCGCCGCACAGAATGCAGAGACAAGACTCACCTTTATGGGAGCTTTGGGGAGGTGTTAATAGGTGACTATAAGTCAGGATGCAGTCATTGATCTCAGCCAGCAGTCAAGTCTCTCGCTGGTCCTCAGCCTCTCAGCCGTGTGATTCCGAGGTCTTTGCCTCCATGGGCCTGGAAGCCAGCTGTTTTGTTAGTCTGTCCCATAGTCTGAAGCCAGATGAGGAGTAGGTACTCCTCAGGCCCCTGCTACCCCTCTGAATCTCCATGTTAATCTCTGTGACCTTCATCATGACAGACAGACCTTGAGTGAATGTGGTCTTTCCTTCTCAGGGTTTCTCCATTCTCTTCAAACATGGCTCTTCCTTATAGGCAGGGGGTGGTTGTGAAGCCTTACCGGTCCTCTCTATTAATGTTGCAGGGGCCCTGTCCAGCCCAATCATTTAATGGGCATTACAGAGACTTGGGTTCTTTCCCACTTCTATCATGTTGATGTCGACTCATAACAAGCTTAGAGGACAGAGAAGAAGTGCCCCCTGTGGATTTTTAAGACAATAACTCTTCAAGAAATAGAGAGTCCCATCTTTCTCCCTCAGAGCTAGCTGGTGCTTTCAAGTCATTAACCTTTATCAGTCCAACCTGTAGCCATTATGTCACCATGACTCCTTCCAGACTTGGGTAGAAGAGCTCAAATGAGAAGGACACAGACTTTAGCCCAGCTCAACATTGTATTAAATGTCCTTTGATAGACCCTAGCTCATCATTTAAAAACACAAAACCATTCATCACTACCGAGCCAATGCCAGCTGATGGTGATCTTATAGGACAGGGTAGAACTGTCCTTGTGGGTTTCTGAGACTGTGACTCTTTATGAGAGCAGAAGAGCCTATCCTGTGAAGAAGCTAGTAGTTTCAAACTGATGTCCATGCAGATCACAGCCCAGCCATAATGACTATGCCATCAGGGCATGTACTTCCTAAAGGAAGTATATTAAAAGGGGTCTACTTAGCTCCTCCCCCACCCACCATGGCTTCAAATTACTATAAAATACATTTCTTCCCTGAATACCAGGAAGCCCTTTCATTTTTATTATTTTAATATTTTCTTCAATAAACCATATTGTGGTGCCTTGTCCTTGATTAGACTTTAACCAAAGCACCCCTCACATCAAAGCGGGAGCCATACCGAGCACAATCAATACTCTAACCCCTTTTCTCCAGCTCTTCCTATGGACGGGGTTTTGGAATGAAAAGTTGTTCACCCTGGAAGGAAATCAAAAGGGAGAAAGAAAAAGTAGACCCATCTCTGAATTTATTGTTCTACTTGTAGAAATCTGTCGCTTGATAATAATTCACCTGGGTGTCTCCATGGTGGAAATCTACACAGAATATCCAACACCTGACACAGACCCAGGCGGGCCTGTTGTAAAAACCATTGCCTCAAGTCGGCTCTGACTATGGCTACCCTGTGTTCCACAGAGGGGAAGGGTTCCACAGGGTTTCCTTGACTGTCATCTTTAGGGATGCAGAGTCCCAAGAATGTCCGTTGGGTGGGTTCAACCTTTTGCTTAGTTGTCAACTAGGAAACCTTTGCATCATCCAAGGGCTGGAGCCTATCCTTGGAAACTCAAAATGCCAACTCATTCAATTCTAGCTCATAGTGACCCTACAGGAGAGAGTGGAACTGCCCCTAGGGGTGAGCCTCAATGAGGTGATAGCTATTTGTTGAGCTTCTACCTGATCAGGCAACAGTTCAAAATCACCCTGCTCCTCAGAAGAAAGATGAAGCTTTTGACTCGTGTAAAGAGTCACAGTCTCAGAAACTCACAGGGGCAGTTCTACCATGTCCTATAAGATCACTGTGTGCCAGAATCAACTCAACAACAGTAAGGCATTTGTTGTTGTTTAGGTTATGATGTTTCCTCTTTCTCCAGAGGAGCAGCTGGTGTGGTTGAACCACGGGCCTTGTGATTAGGGCCCATCTTTGTTGAGTTGGTCAAAGGACAATGAAGGCAAGCAAACAAACAGCCCAGTCTGTATAGTCCAACCCACTAATTTTACAGTGGACAGAGGTGTACCACAGAGATGTCCAACAGCTACCTGAAGTCACGTAGTCTGAAAGTGACTAAGATGATGCCCGCACATTTGCTTTCTCTTTACCCAACCAAGGTTGTTGCCTCCAGTCTACAATGGCCTGGACTTCCATGTTAACGCACTGATGTCATTTGCTGCCCTGATGACATCGGGGTTTATGCACTAGGCTGTTCATGGTAAGTCGGCAGTTTGAAACCAACAGCTGCTTCATGGAATAAAGATGAGACTTTCTACTCCGTTAAAGAGTTATGGTCTTGGAAGCTCCCATGGGCAGTTTTACTCTGTCCTATACAGTCAACTATGAGTTGCAGAAGACTCAATGCCTCTGAGTTTGGTTCGTCTTTCAGTCTGAGGTGCTGTGGTGACTTGGATGTTTCTAAGATGCTAAACAGGCATCGGTCACATTTCCAGATTAAAATTCCAGTCCCCCCTCTAAAGGAGACATTGCCTATAAACATCTCTTAATTCGACAAGCTTGGACTGGGGACAAATTTTTTTTAAAAAAAATAGAAAGATTATTAGGGCTACATGATGGAAACACCATGGTGAAATATGATTTCATTAAGAAATCATGACCCCAATTCTATCTGGTGGATCCAGCTACCTGATCATGTACATATCAGAGCTGAAAATTCAGAGTAGATAAACCCCTCAAGACCCTCAATGGGATCTCCTCATGATACCAGAAGGGGATCTGATGAAAAAGGAGGAGGAAAAGGGAGAACTGATCACAATTATCTACATATATCCCCTTCCCTGGTGTATGGGCAACAGAAAAATGTGTGATGGGGGACATCGGTCAGTGTAAGACATGAAAAAATGTATACATTATCAAGGGATCATGAGGGAGGAAGGGAGAGGGGGAAAATGTGCTGATACCAAGGGCTCAAGTAGACAGAAAATGCTTTGAAAATGATGATGGCAACCTTGACACAATGTATGGATACATAGCTTATGATAAGAGCTCCATAAGCCCCCAATAAAGTGATTGAAATTAAGAAAGGAAGAAAGTTAACCAACAAAAAACTAGAACACCATTGGACCACATTCAGATTCATGCTGATGATGGTGAAGAGGGCAGGGGTCAGACAACATCTCATGTAAATTAGGTCGCTGGAAACAGGTGGCAACTCCAGGCCAGCTGACAAGATCAACAATTAAATGTCAACATGCTAATTTTAAATTCTTCCCACCCCCCAAATATAACTAATAGATATACAGAATTTAAAACTTTTTTTCTGTCAATGGTGTTTATTATTGTCTGCCTGTACTCAGAGAACAAAATGGGACAGGAAGGTGGCCTTCAGCTTTTCTGTTGACTTTAGTCTTCCTTGGTTAAACTTCCCACTCAATCTCTCTGAGTGATGTGAGAGACCCTGGGCAGTGACAGAGCAGTGGGAATCTTTCTGAGCTGGAAAAGGCTGCCTCAGTCTAGTAAGCTGCTCTGAATTTTGTACATCCCATCGAGCAGGGTCTGCTAGGAGGTCATCTCTCCGGATGCCCACTCTCCATCAGCGAGTCACACCATGATGATTTGTGTGTTGTTGTGATGCCAGAAACTAAGCCATCGGCATTTCAAATACCAGCGGGGTCCCTCATGGTGGATAAGTCTCAGTGGAGCTCTCGCACTAAGGCCAACTAGAAAAAGCCTGGTCATCTGCTTTTTCCTAATGGCCATTTGTCGGAAAAGCAGCTAAACTTCCTGTGACTCCTCGTGGTGGCCATGTTCTTGGGAGAGATCATTTTCTGGAGGATGGCATCACGAGTAGTGATGTACAGGAACAGCCAGGCTGAGGGAGACCCTCCAGGGGATGGGGTGGCACAGTTTCTATAATGGTGGACTTGGACATCCTGGGGTTCCAGGGAATGACACAGGAGCAGCACTTGAGGTCACCATAAGTCAGCATCTACTCAGTCCCAGCTCTCTATGGATCTCTTCGTTGATCTCCGGGAAAAGACGGAACTTTCCACTCCCATCAAGCATAGCAGCCTCTGAAGTCCAACAGGGACAGTTCTGCCCAGGGTCACTTTGAATCAGAATCAGTGAGCAACAGTTCATCTGTTGATCATAAATCTTTCCATTTATTTCTCTATAATTTATCTTTCTTTCTCCCTATCTAAATATCTAGCCATCATCAGCTTTTGTCCAGACCGTGGCAGCCCACTCCTCTGACCTGCAATCCCAGGGGCTTTCCTGACAAGCTCGATTCTCTGTAGAGCATCCTCACCCATCTTCCCAGGACCCTGGGCTCCTTCATTCTTGACAGAAGATTTTCTATCATTGTTCTGTAGGAAGGATCTCAGTCATAATGTATACCCCAAATCTGTTTGCTTTCTGCTGCCCGATTAGACAATTTACACTGTATGTATTTCTTTTGATGAATGGAAATAATTTCCTGTTCAACAAGTTTTCACAAACAATGCTCCAACCCTGTGAATTATATTTTCCCAGTACCCTAAATCAAAGGCAAGGTGTTTATATAATACAAGCGATGCAATGAAGGGATGCGTTCTCCCACATAAAACTCTGCATTGTGATGCAGCGACACCTCCATCCCCAGAGAAACATTGGCACAAGAAAGTATTTCCCCTTGTCATTGGTAGGTTGGGTCCGTGTGGGCTCAGGGAGTCCAACCGACCCCAGAGATCAAGGACAAATGTGAGAGGCAAGCCCATTAGAGTTCCCTTTTCCACCAGTATAATTCTCCCAGGAGGTACTACCCCTGAAAGTGTCCTATCAGGGCCCACCAGCAAGCTGGCAGAGGGGCCAATAAAAAACAGCAGAGGAAAAAGATTTTTCACCCTCTAAGAGAGGTACATACTTTTCTCTCCTCATTACTCTTTAGACACCAGCATGATTGGCAGCTGTTAGATCCGAACCAGTAAATCAATTTATCTTCCATCTTAAAGCAGCCAGCAGCTGGGATGATAGGACTTACCACTACAGAACCGGCTTTCCCCCTAATCAGACGTCTACCATGATCCGCAGCCCTTTCGAGCTCGCAGAAATCCTCCGTGAGATAGCTCACACTTGACCAGCCCGAGAAAAGAAAGACTGTCCTGTCCAGAGAAGCCAACCATGAGAACAGAAAGCAGAAGACTTCCCGGGCCTTTTGCTGCATGGCTCACCTGGGCTCCAGGAAGGGGCTGCATCCTTGAACATACGGTTCTTTTACTCTAAACAGTTCACATAGTTCAGCGGCAGGCAAACTTTATTCTGGTTAACGGTCTTCAAATTTTGAAAATAGGCTCCAACATTTTCTCCTGGACTAAGACATTATGTATCACTGCTTAGCAGGTATGCTGCCTGTGCGGCTCAGCAGCACCAGAATAGTGGAATGAACAGGTGAGACATTCTGGCCCAGAGGAGCCAGACGGCTCATGTTCTTATGTGGACGTTGTTAGGTGCCTTGGTGTTGGTTCTGACTCATAGTGACCCTATGTGCCACAGAAGGAAACACTGCCCACTCTTGGGTCACAGGTGTTCTCATGTTTGAGCCCCTTGTTGCAGCCATTCGTGTTGACCCGCCTCGTTGAGGCCCTTCCTCTTTTTGTCGCTCATCTATTTTACCAACCATGACAGCCTTCTCCAGACCCTGGTCTCCCCTTGACAACATACCCAAAGTAAGTAAGATGAAGTTTCACCATCCTGACCTCTCAGGAGGATTTTGAATATAGTTCTGTCAAAATAGATTTTTTTTTTTGGTTCTTTAGGCAGTTCAAGGTACTTTCACATTCTTCCTTAGCAGCATAATTCAAATGCATTGACTCCTCTTCGGTCTGTTTTTATTCGATGCCTAAGTTTCACTTGCATATGAGGCGATTGAAAATACATTGACTTGGGTCACGTGCCCCTTATTCTTTAAAGTAATAGGTTTGCTTGTTATGTTCCTATAGATACTCGACACTGGGATCATTTGTTATGCAGAGTCTAACACTGCCTTCTTCTTGTGCTGGTTCTGAGGATTGGATCTTTACCATACACCAAGCATCAGTAGCCAGTGAATCGATTCTAGATTGTGGAGAGTCCCTGTGACTCTGAGCAGTACTGTTCTCTAAAAAATTTCTATTGGCTGATATTTTGGAGGGGGTGTGGGGGGTGGGGGAGAGTAGATGGAAAGGTTTTTCTTCTAAGGCACCTCTGGGTGAACTCTAGTTCCCCGTCTGGTACATTCAGCATTCACACCAGCCAGTGCTCCTGATCAACCTACTGCCACTCCTTAACAGCACCCTTGGCATGCAGCGTTGTATACTCACATGTTCTAAGAACCAGGCAGTGAAGGTCTTGGAGGGCCATTCTCTCTGCCACACTTCTTCAGTAAATTCTGTGTTTTTAGTGAATCCCCTCAACTGGGTCAAAGAAAAAAAATCATTTCCCCCCAATAGTGTCACGATTGTTCCCATTTAGATACATAAATCTATTTCTTTTTCAAGATCACTGACTGAGGGTACTACAGGGAGCACACTCCTCTTCCTTACTAATGACAAATAGGTAGGTAGGTAGGTAATAGGTAGATGAGAGAGAGAGAGAGAGAGAGAGAGAGAGAGAGAGAGAAGAGATAAAAGCATTCTACTGGACTCAAACTCATGGTGTTAAAACAAAGGTCTGATCCTGAGTCAACATCATGATCATTGACATGTCTTTTATCATAGCTATTGGGTCCATCCATCTCACTGAAGTCTTTCTCACCCTCACAGCCCCTCTGCTTCACCAAACATGATATCCTCCTCCAGTGAGTGAACCGTCCAGATGACATGACAGTGTTCTGCTGTGATCCATAAGATTCTCATTAGTTGGATTTTGCAAGGAGATCCCAAGACTTTTCTGCCCAGTCATGAACCTAGAAGTCCTGCTGAAACCCACCCACCATAAATGACCCTGTTGGGCCTTGAATGACCAGTGGCCTAGCTTCCTGGATCAGAGCAACATGTAAACGCCAACAGCATATGCAACTGACTTATGGTGAAATGGACTTGTGTAGGAGGACATTTATCAGAATTTTTTCCACCTACTTTTAACCTGTACCAGCTGTTACTTTTAGACTCTGGAGGTTGCATTTCAAATGGTTATTCAATGTGGAGAAGGATCACATTTAAGAAAAAAATAGACTGAGGAGATTCACGTCAGAAGGGTGAGGTGATCAGCAAGGTTTGTTGCTTGAGAGAGTGTGGGTTGTCTATCTTTTAGTTCAAGAATCAAATAATCATTGGCTAAGGATGCTGGTAAAGAGGAAATTATATAATACAGCTAACAACATTTTTAAAGGTTGAAATACTAAACTATTTCTATAATAAAGAATGGGATTTTAGAGGGCAAAAATGACCAGTGATGATTATTTTTTCGCTCCCTCAATAGTTAATGATGGATTTTCTGAGGGTTCAGAGGATGTTTTCTCTGGAGGTATGACATTTTTTCCTAAGACTTCATTTCTTAAGATATCAATCTTATTCCGAGGACAAAACAACTTATGTATACATCATCTTTACCTTTTCAAATGAAGGAAAAAGATTGTGGATACCTAAATGGTAAAATAATAAAACCATGGAACCATATCGTAAAATATTTGTGCTTTTAGCAGTTCTGGAAAATGTCACGTCTCAGCCAAATTGCTTCAGTTTATGGGTGAAAAAAATGAAGTCGTGAGAAGTCTTAGGTTTCGGACAGAGCCTGGGCAATCATGTGGCTTCCCTGAGTTACCATTCAGCATTCTTTTTCATCCCATCATTTCTGCAACATACTTACTATTGTTCTTATTATTTTTCTGATCCTTCAGCAGTGAGCTGGGAGTTGGAAGCTAGCCTTCATATGGGGTTAATTATTTTTGTTGAGTGATCTATGGTTGTATCTTTTGTGATCAGAGTCACCATTTTTTTTTCTTTTGCATCACTGCTGTCTGGGGGTGGGAGTAGGAGGCTCAGCCCCACTGCTGGAATTGAACCTCCGTCCCAGTGGACCGCAGTCCCGCGCACAACCACTACGCCACCGGGGCTCAGCCCCAGAGTCACCATTTTAAATGATTGACTTTCCCATTTTTTCCTTTCTTTCTTTCCTCTTTTTAAAAATTTAACTCTGTCTAGCCAGAGCCAGATCAAAACCGAGAACCACAGGAAACCCACATAGCATTGCTTGTTCACTTTCATATTTTGATTATGTCATTTCCCCATTTAAAAGATTTAGTAATCTCCATTTCCTCAGGTCAAAGTCCAACTCTTTGTTGGTGGTGCTGTGAAACTCGATGTCTGTTCCAACGCACAGGAACCCCCTGCAAGCAACGCTGTGAGGTGCTGAGACATCCTCACAATGGCTGTTATGTTTGAGCCCCTTGTGACAACCACGGTGTATGAGTCAATCCCTCTTTTTCACTGACCTTCTACTCTGTGAAGCATGATGTCTCGTTCAAGGGTGTCGGATGTTGACATGGGGCTGCAAGGCCGGCAGTTTCACACAGCCTGTTGCCCTGTGGGAGAAAAATGTGGCTCTCTGTCCCCATAAAGAACCACAGCCTGGAAAACCCACAAGCACAGCTATGCTTTGTCCTTTAAAGTTACGAGTAGCAGGAATCGATCCAAGAGTGGCGAATCGTGGGTTCGTCTTTGTCTTTCCTGATAGCGTGTCCAAGACACCTGCTTTTAAAAAGCAGCCTGATTGTATTTCTTCAAGACACATGTGTTTGTCTATCTGCACTGTGTGCAGGGAAAGCAAATCCCTATCCAGAGCAGCTGTATATTCCAGTAAGAACACAACGTTGCCCCCTTTGTGATGGAAGTAGTCCAATATAATCAACCTGCCACTGGGTTGCCGGTTGATCTCCCAGGGGAAGTGGCCCATATCTTGGACTCAGTATTGACTTCTGCTGCTGGCAGTTGGGGCACTCAGCAGAGGCAGTGGCCAAGTCAGCCTTGGTAAGTAAAACTCCAAGTTGCTGTGCCCACAGCTCTTGGGTTTGGCATGGCGGAGACAAGAGAATCCAGATTTTTTTTTTTAATCTCAGAAAGGGAATTAGCCACCAAAACAAGGTTCCCTCAAACATTTGGGCTACTAGATGACAATATGAATTAGAAACTTTAATTTTGCAGTTTCCTGCCTAAAGAATTTTGTGTATGCATTGAGTGTTATGCTTATATTGGCTTGGGGTGGGGCGGGCAGGTGGGAAGACAGGGGGCCAGGGGTCTTCTAATTTATTCAAAGTCTCAAGAAGTATTTTCTATGGAATCATGTAAAAAGCAATGGTATGAAAGGTAGCCCAGCTTGAGGAAGTCAAGGGTGTTCTTGTACATGTAAAAATTGTTGAAATGGGATATGTTCTACGATGAAAATTATTTTAAAAGCCATTTTGAGATGAAATAAAAGTATTTCCTGATGCTCAGATTGGTGATCCACTGCCCTTGTGGATTCCACACTTACCCAAGACTAGTGGAAAGAATTTTAAAAGCATAATAACCCAGGAGAAACAAAATCACCACTGCTGTAAGCAGTACACTAAATAATCCATCAGATAGTAGTCTGACAAATAATAGATGTAAAAGCCCAGCAACGAGCAACAAAGATTCCCGAACCTCTGCAGGTGACTTGTGTTGGCTGATTTGGGTCAATCTTGACTCAGCTGCCTGGGTCTGCAAGCCTTGCCAGCCTCACCCATGGCTGCAGCTGGCTGCAAGCTGGTGGACGTGGGCTGAGCTCTGTTGGGATTGGCTCTGATCACTGTCTCCCAACCTCCTCTTGAAACCAGCAAGCAGCATGGGGACATTTTTCTCATGACCAAGATAACGTGTCTTAGTGACCAACAGTTAGGTGCCATCCGTTTAGCTCCTCTCCACAGTGACTCTGTGCCCAAGGCAATGAAGCATTGCCTAGGTCCAGCCCATCCTCACAGCTGTCATGCAGGAGTCCACTGTATCCACCTATGTTGAGTGTCTTCTCCCCCCATCCCCCTGCCCCACAGACCCTCTACTTTACTAAACACATGCCTTTTTCCAGATGGTTATGCATTGGGCTACGATCTGCCTGGTAGGAAGTGTGAAACCACCAGCCATTCTGTGGGATTTTTACTCTCACACATGGTTACAGTCTGGGGAATCCTCAGCAGGGGGTCATCAGGAGTCTGCATTAGACTCAATGGCTGTGAGATAACACATCTAAACTACCACTGCTTGTACTTCCTTCAAGACAGAGTTCTCTATTCTTCTGAGAGTCTGTGATACTTCCAATACACTTCGTCTACACCCTTAATGCAAATGCATCCTTTCTTCTCTGGCCTCAAAATCATGGTCAAGCTCTGCAGAGAGACTGAATAAGTATAGTGAGAGGATACAGTTATGATGCACATCTTTCCTGATTTTAAACCATGCAGCGTCCCCTTGTTCTATTTATACAGTTGCCTTTTGATCTCTGTACACATTCTGCAGGAGCACAGTAAAGTGCTTTGGGATTCTTATTTTTCTCTTGGCTATTGGCAGTGTTTAGCATCCCCACGGTCGAATGCCTTCTCACGGTCAATGAAACAGATGTAAACGTCTGTCCTGTATTCTCTACTTTCAATCCAGATTCTTCTGACATCCACAATCACCTTCCTTATTCTACACCCTCTTCTGAATCCCTCTGGAATGTTTGACAGTTCCCTGGCAAGGTATGACTGTAACTCTTGTTGAAATAAGCCCCAATCTGGGGGGCATTGTCTTCAAAGGCTGTTTGGACATTGTCATGGATGATGGACCCCAACAAGGAAGGAGCATGCCAAGCATGGGATGGCGGGTTTAAACTGATGTTGAAGAAAGTTGGAGGGTTGAGGCATGTCTGACCTCTGCTTCGTGGGAATGGGTCTTGGGCTGTTGGGGTGTTGCTTGCTCCTTCTTCCTTGTGTAGCCAAAGGAGGTCAGAACATTGTTTATTCTGTCTTTCCTGCAATCTACAAAACACACTGTATTCCACAAGGCACACCCTTCCAAGGAAAAAGGAGGCTCGGAAATGCTATCCGGGATAGCATCTTCTTATGGAGTCCTGGCAACACAGTGGATTAAGCATTGGACTGCAATAAAAAAGGTCAGCGATGTGAACCCACCTGTCCTACAGGATCACTCTGACTGGGAAGCGGCACAACTCCAGTTGTGGGAGATTTGTCACTCATTAGCATTCTAAAGACAACCTGTCCAACCATAAGGAAAGCATCTGTTTGATTTTGTTTGATTTAGCATAACATAAGCATATTGAAATATGGAATCCTATGGGCCATAACATTGACAATATCCAGGATACTAGTATTCTAAACACCTGCATGGGTTATAGTATTATTCCTACCCATTTTAGATATTCTGCTAAAAGAATTCTGCTTTTGAGTGAACCACGCAGAGGTGGCATACGTGATTCCTCTCAGAATATGCATAAGATCAGCAAATTTAGCTCTTGTCTAGTTTCCGTGACTCCATGGGAAAGCGGGAGTGCATCCAAATTACCCTGGAGTCTATGGAACAGCAGCCCAGTTTTGTGTGAGCAGTTAGATTCTTTACCAAAAGCACAAAGCTTCCCAAATGTTACTCAGATCACCTACCAGACAGTATTTCTATGCAACTGATAAGCATAGTGAATATCTGAGGGATACAATCATGTGACAATCTGCTCAGCAACAGGCAGAAGTACGTGACTGAACCTGTAAGAGACTTGGGAAGATAAGCACACGTTGTTAATGTCAGTTCTTCAGCAGAAACTTGGTCAGTTCTTCTAGAAACTCTACAATGACATTCACAGAGGTAGATCCAAATTCTTAAATCAAAACAAAGATTTATTCATTCAGAATTGGAAGTATTTGGGACAGTTGCTGTAAAAGATGAGAGCTGCCTTATCATTGTTGGTACCCCAATCTCCTGGCTGACTTGTGGACAGGAATGTTAGCTCTGTTCCCCAAGTCTTGCTGGGAGTTTTGGGAAAGATATGTAAATCAATTGAAGCTTGAACTTGATTGATCCAACAAAGGAGCATTCCACAAGCATTCCCATGGCCAAGATGGTACCCCTAAATGCTGGGCCAGAGGCCTTTTATTAAGGTTTTCTAGGACTGTGACTGGGATCTGATTGGTCACAAGATAGTGCAGCAGAATAACTATTCTTCTTCAATCTTCAGTCTGCAATTGGTTAGGGGGTGAGGGGGGGTCACCTCTTGTGGGCAAGATAGTGTTTTGCCCACATCTCAGGCAATGATGGAGATATGCTTTTGGCCACGAACTGTCAAAAGGTCAGATTGAGGACATGTTGCCCATGACTGGTAGGCCAGGTCAGGCTGTTGCGAGTCCCACAAACTTAATCTCAGACAAAATACACTTCAAGGTACACGACATAATGAGAGACAAGAATGAGTAGTACATAACGCTCAAGGGATCAGAAAACAAAGAGCACGTACGCATCATAAAAATACATGGACCTAAAGAAAGAGCCTCTAACATCCTCAAAGAGATGAAAAGAGAAGTCACCAGATCAATAACAATAGTAAGGCGTTATAAGATGCCACTGTCAATAGGTAAAAGACAACTCAACAGATAAGCAACTCAAGAAGCAGAAGAGATGAACAACATAGTCAAACCTCTAAGAAATTTACAGAGCTCTTCAACCAACAACAACAACAACAACAAAAATACACATTCCTCTCCAATACATATGGCTCACATTTTAAAATCAACCACATTCTGGGCCATAAAACAAGACTGAGCAAGTTCAAGCACATAGAGATCATTCAAACCATCTACTCTGAGCACAGTGCATAAAAATGGACACCAACCATAGAAACCACCCACACACAAAATCCAAAGACGAGCACTTGGAGGCTGATTTGTTCGGGGATTACCACAACATGAGGAACTAACTGTATTAAAGGGTGTGGCATTAAGAATATTGAGAACCACTGTTCTTGAGCAATTCTGCCTTCCATGTATGTGCTTGCCATGAGTTAAAATGGACTTGAAGGATAATATCATTATTATTATTCAAACTTTGGAACTCCCATAAGGAGGGATCTCCAGATGTGACCTGATTGACAGGTTAAGACCCCCACCCCTTCATTCTTCTATCAAGTTGACATGAAATTGTGTAACTACCGCCGGATCCCAAACGTGAATCCCTGTTCTCCAAGTTAGCAGTTTTGGCATCTTCAAGATAGCAACTCTTTCTTGTACCCTCAAAAACAAAAACAAAAACAAGGACTGAGTCCCGGTGGCATAGTAGTTGTTCGCGGGACTGCGGCCCACTGGGATGGAGGTTCAATTCCTGCAGCGGCTCCACAGGACCAAAGACTGGACCTCCTACTCCCACCACCAGAGGGAAGTGATGCCTAAAAAAACCCACAAACCAAGCAAACAAAAAAAATCCTCCATTTTGAGACTTAAATTCATTCCCACTTTAATGCCTCATTGTCATCATAATTTGAAGAAAAACTCTAACACTCTCTCATATTTTTTTTACAAATACTGAAAGTGATGAAGTAGTTAACTGATGAGGATTGGCTTTGGGGCCATATCTGGCCTCCTATGATTACACAAAGAAGGGGAACCCAACTCACCTCTGCCCAAGGATTATCCCTCTGAAGCAGAAGTCAGACGTGACTTCATCTTCCAACTCCCTTTATCCTCATGTGATACCAACCATCCCTCCCACAACACTCTTCTTCTCTGCTGTGTTTGTGCACCCGTTGTAGTGCACCCATTCAAGAAGAACTCACAGACAACGCCCATGGTTATGGGGTTAGTAGAGAAGCTAACGAGTTACAAAATAGAAAGGTGGCAGTTCTTTTGTTCAGACCGTCTCTTCTCAGCCATGTTGACAGGTATGCCTCTCTAATCCCCAGTATCTCAGCCACATGGTTCTTTGACCTCTGCCTCTGTGTGTGGGAGTCCTGACTGATCCTACACTCTATCTCATGGTCTCAATGTGGTTCCTCTGTTCTCTCTCTTGGTCTCTGCACATTTCTGCCTTCTCTGTCACTTCAATGAAGCCTCTTGCACACATTCCACTTGTGGCTCTTCTTTCCTAATGGTCTAGGGATTCTTCTTTCTGAGAAGGCTCACTTTTAGACCCAACAGAATGCAAACTTACCCATCCCTGAGTCAGAGTCCTTTACACTTCACTCACATGTTTCACAAGTTAACTGAGTTACAAAGGCCATAGAGAGAAGAGCCATGTTAGACTGTTGCATGACA
>PVJH01006701.1:75727-99489 GCA_004026705.1 Nesogale talazaci
AAGGCAAAGGAAATCATTTGAATGAGGGAGAACTTCAGCACGAGGGCATAAAAGTTTCCCCAAGATCCACAGCCAGGTGGCTAATTATAGGCCATAGAAAACTTAGAATCATCACAAAATCATGACTGCTGGCAGATCAATGCATCACTGTTGAAGGTGGGGCTGTGGAAGCAGGAGCGAAGCATGATGGTATGCCTACACAGTTACAGAGAAAACCCATTTGCCTTTGGGTCTTGGGTTTTTCACCCATTTTTGGTTTGGTTCTTGGGCCTTTCAACTGCCTGCCTATTTGATAGTAGAGAATCCCTGGGTACTCCAAATACAAATTCGTAGGTGCATGTCCAGGCAAAGACTGCTCCTCCCCAACCTGCCCAAGGAGTTGTAGTTACACCTACTTTTAAAACACTCCCTGAGAGCAAAGCAGTTGTCATAATGGTGATTCATGATCATAAATAATGAAAATGGAAGATGAACTCTTATGTCAAGACTCAAATCCATTGCAATCAAGTCAATTCCAACTCACAATGGCCTTCTAGGACAGAGAAGAATAGTCCCCATGGGTTTCTGAGAAAGCATTTCTTTAAGGGAGTAGAAAGCCTCATCTTTCTCCAATAAGGCAACTGGTGGTTTCAAACTGCTAACCGTGTGGTTAACAGTAGACCCATGCGTAACTCACTATGCCACGGGGCTCAAAAAAGCCCAAGAGTGTTTTCCTCACAGGTTTTCTGGGACCCAAGGAATCTGCTTGGAGATAAAACACCCCATCTTTGGCATCTGCTCTGGTTCTCAGCACTTGGGAGTTCTGTTAGGAAAGTTGACTTTGAATCTTGCCAAGTACACTACATTCTGCCAAGGAAGGAAAGGCCCTAAATTCAAATATAGTTCATAGAAACCCTTTTATCAAAACTGAAACAGGATAAATAAAAGATAAAGACAAAACCAGAGAAGGGAGACCATCAGCACAAGGTCATAATGGTGTCCAAAGAATTTAAAGCCATGTAACCAATTACAGACCCTTAAAAAAAAAAAGGAAATCATCATAGAATTATGATTGTCGGCAAATCAACTCATGACCATTGGCGATGGGACTACAGAAGCAGGAAAGGACCATGATGAGGATGTGTGGACGATCACAGATCAGAACATTTTAGAGGGTGACCGCCTGGGGAGCTTTGCTCTCCTGACTACATGATGGTTGGGGTATGATTCCTCACCATCACCCCAGGCACCCTGAATGTAAGTCATTAAATTCACACTCAGGCAAAGAGCCTGAGAGCTAAGACGGCTTCTCCCCAGCCAGGCCTACTTTGTGACCTACTTTCAAACACACTCTGCCTAAGAGCAAAGCAGCTGCCGTTCGGCAGGCTGATGATGAGAAAAGACTCAAATGGAGGCTGCATTGATGTCAAGACTCAGAGGGGAGTTGGAGCTCCCACTGTAAATCATAGACTTCTACACACCAAACACTCTGGGATTTAAGCTTCAATACAGGGCCGAAGCTGGCACAGGACCAGGTAGGTGATGGTTCATTTCGTTGTACAGAGACACAGTGAGTGGGAACCAAGTCAAGGGTATGTAAGCATGGCAATTTGTAACAGAATGGTCCCTAGACATTGGCAATATCCATTTTTTTCAGGTAGCCAATTAGTAAGTTTTCCCTCATTCATGTCCATTTCTGGGGGCCATTGTAAAAATGTATCCATAAGACTGTGCATCAAGACACTTTTGTCCTGTTTTCAATGTGTCTGACCACAATGGAGACTCTTTAAAAATAGAAAAGCATATCCCACACATGCCAGACTTCAGAGACAAGGGATGTCACCATCAGGGTATCTGGTTAGGTCAGCATTGGGATGACCAGAGTAGGAGTACTGGTGGCGTAATGATCACTTACTGAGTTGCTAACCACAAGGTCGGCCATTTGGAACTGCCAAATACTCTGCGGGAGAAAGACGGGGTTTTCTATCTTAGTAAAGTGTTACAGTCTCAGAAACTCACAGAGGCAGTTTGTTTGCCCCTGCCCTGTGGAGTCACTGGGAATGAGCAGGGACTCCAAGGTGGCAAGGATTGAGCTGGGAGAAAAGACAGCTTTTAACATTTAACGTGGGTTTCAGGCTCATGTCAAGGCTTTGAAATGGAGTTAAAGTTCCAAATTTAGAGTGTGCTATTGATGACTACTTTACCACATGCCTCTGATCTTAAGCACTCACGCAAAAATCATGGTAATAACATCATGTGTGTCAGAGTAGACCCACATTCCACAGGGTTTTCAGCAGCTGGATTTTAGAAGCAAATGGCCAGGTCTTTTCTTCTGTTATGTTACAGAGTGAACTTGAACCCCAACTGTTCAACTAGCAGCCCAGGTCTGCTTATCCCACGTTGGGCCTTCCTTCATGAAAGGAAGAGGAATTTTACTGCTCAACCAAGAGGAATTATACTGTGAAACAGAAGGTCAATTTAGGATTGAATGAGAAAAACAATGAGTACATGCCAAGAAAGTCTGTGACACAGATCCGACTGCATCCAGTCGATTCCAATGTACAGTGACCCTTTAGGGCAAGTAGAACTGCTTCATACATATTCTAGGTAAATATTTCCACATCTTCCTCCTGGGGAGCTGGTGATGGGTTTGAACTGCCAATTTTTCATTTATCTACTCACTAGTTAAACACGGTGAGACCCATAATATAGCGGGAAATCAATTGTAACAATATGACAATACCAGGGCTGCTTGGTGTGCAGACAGGTTCATAAAATACACCAGGTGACGTGAGCAGAACCTACAGCTCTGAGCTGAGGAAGACTGTCTATGATGGGGAAGTGACTTGGGCCAAAGTGAAGGGTCCAGGGATATGGGAGGGCCCCCAGGTGAAGGGCACAGGGGCCCCAGAGGCATGCAGCAGTAAAGAGAGGGAAATGCAATCCCCCTACCCTCGACACAATATCAGTGGACTTGGCACACTAAAGCTGCAACGTGCCTCTTTGCTGACCTTAGCAATAAAAATCCTCACTTATTCATAAGTACACTTTGCACTTCTATTCTCATCTGAGGTTCCTAAATAGCTTTCTGGGCAAAGAGGCACAATTAATCCCACTGTACATGATTAGGTCAAGGTCTTACCAGAAGCCTCTCCCTGCACATTTTCAAGTTTAGTTTTTTTGCACAGAAAAAAAAATGCATGGGGGGAAAGAATTCTCCCTTAACAGGGAAGCTGAGACAGAGTTCCCACCAGCACTTCCCTGCTTTGTTACCTCGTTAAAGTTATACTCATACACACATAGACCATGATAAATACTGAGCAGTTATTTCAATTGAACACTGTCTGGAAAATGTGGGGTTTTTTTTTATTCCTATGTTAAATGTTTAGTACAATAGAGCATTTGGAGCCGCTTTGACACAGCATATCCTAACTTGACGAAATTAGGCAATATTTCATCTTTGTTTTCGACACAACTTATTTTAGTTGGCACATAAAGAGAAAGCATATTGACAAAAAGCAATTCATGTTGGCTCTTTAAAACAGATTGTTCCAATGACTCTCACATTGACTGCTGGAAATGAAGAGGAGTTGAAGCTCTTCCCCGTGAAAGTCAAAGACAAGACAGCCTCCGCTAGGGAGCACGCCAGAACCGGAAGCAAACAAAACTCTTCCTAACTGGACTGGTTCACAACTTCATGAGAAACGAAAAAGAAATGGAGGTGGCGAATGCTTTTATTCTCATTGCATCCATGATCAATGTCCACAAAATCTGCTATCAAGCAATCAATCAGAGATCATGTTGCATTGAGTTGATGGGCTACAGGACAGGGCCAAACTGCTGCTGCGAGTTTCTGAGATGGGAGTAACTCTGGATGGGAGTAAAAAGGCCTGTCCTTCACCCAAGGAGGAGCTGGTGGCTTTGAACCACTGACCTTGGGGATCGCAGCCCCATGCACAATCACCACACCACCAGGGCTCCTCAATCTGCTGCAAAGATTCTGGTTAACATTTTGAAAGCAAAAGTGTCACTTGTAACTGAGGGGTGCTTGACCCAAACAATGTTTCATTTCAACCACCTTTTTTGCATGCAGATGCCCAACAGAGAGAAGGGGAGATAGAAATGGGACTGTGCATTCAAATCGTGGTATTGGTGCAAAATATTGAATGTACCATGGACTTCCCAGAGAACGAACAGATCGGGCTTACAAGAAATACAGCATGAATTCTCTTTAGAAACCAAGAATGGTTAGAATTGAACTCCCTCCCTTCGGGCAATGCATTAGGAAAGGCCAATCCTATCGTGCTTGCTAAGGAAGAAGAGCAAAGGAAGCAGCAAGGGGACCCTCATTGAGAGGGACTGACACGACAGTCCCAGCAATGAGTTCAAATCCATCATGGAGCTGCCACCATACCAGACAGTATCCCACGCGGCGCTAGAGACATGAGGTCACTGTGAGCCAAAGACGATGTGACAGCAGCTAACACCAATTATAACTACATGGTCTACATACATGACCAGATATGAGGCAATGGACTTCAGAGTACGTGACATGTCTTTTGTGCTTCAGTGAGAACACCTTGCATACAGGGCAATTTTAGATTTGCACAGGCCCAGTGGTATTTTGATAAGCTTCCAGAAAACTTCTTGAAAAAAAATGACAAGAAGGTGAGAAAGAAGAATTTAGATGTATGGCTTCCTTTATCAGGAAAAAATCATTCCAGAAAATAATAATATATCTTTTTAAAATGCCTATCTACTTAGTTGGCATAGTGGCTGCTCATTAGGCTGTGATTCACATGGTTGGCAGTTCAAAAGCTCCAGCAGCTCCTAAGTCAAAAGACTGGTCTTTCTACTTCAGTAAACAGCACCATTGATTCAAGAGCAGCACATTTGTTCTGTTTTAGTTTCGTTTTTTTCAATTTAGCTACTAGTATCATAGTTGAGCAATGTAATAGAAGCATACTGGGATAATAATGAATTATGGTTACATATTTAAATAGCAGTGATTTTGAAAATGAATGAATTCATCTTTTCAAAGAAAAATACGAATTCTAGACAGAATTAGTTTTTTCTCCTTTGGGTGAGTCAGAGGTTACACATATGAGTGTGGCAAAAGAAGCCTGAGTGGGGTACTGGTTAAATGTTAACCTCTTAAGCAAAAGGTTAACAGTTTGAATCTACCAACATTTCTGTAGGATAAAAGATCCAGTGATCTGTTCCCATCAAAATGAGGTACTGGGAAATAGTGGTATTTTGGTAAAGATAGTGATGGGTTTGATGATTGCCTGGTGACATGCAGGGATAGGAAGAAGGGACTAGGGCATCAACATCAAGGTGAAAAAGAAGGGTGGGCAGTGGGGTGTGTGTCCCAAATTGATTGTGCCTATGACTTGTACAGCTCTTCTTGATATGAACCATTGAATCATATGATATATTAATTATAATTCAGTTAAAAATAAGCTAACAGACTAGGAAAGATGATGGGGGGATTTCCCTGCGACATCCAGGGTCACTGTAAGTTGTATTTGACTTGACAACACTCAGCAGCAACCGGGCAGCAAAGAAGACAAAGGGTGTTTATCATGCCCAACAGGGCAGGCTTCAGATGACAGAGACTGTATCTCACCTCCACAACATAATACAAATTAGCGTACTGTGGCAGTTAACATAATCTGCTGTCAATTTTAAAGGATTAAGGGTAAAAGAACAGAATCTAACCTATCAATCAGGTCATGGTCAATGAGGCCTCTGTGTGGGCATGGCCTTCTCCTGAGGATTCAGGTAACTCCTGTCTTCCTCCTTGGAGACAGGAGATATACACACTCTCTCTGCTCAGTTCCTGCAAGATATGCTTGTTGACAAGTCACGTGGAGACAGGCTGATGGCGTCTAGACCCTCAGAACTAAAGAATCCACATGGAGACCCCAGACAGTGCTGAAATGCATCTATCACCACTGGATCCACAAGATTTTCCATCCACTGGCCTGTGATCTTCCTGAATTCATCATCACAGTAAGAGGAATTTATAGATTGGAAACAGACATATTGGCTAAAACCAGACTTATGGACTTGATCTGGTCTGGGTTGGAATGTTTTCTCAATATTCAATTGCCTTTCTATATAAAGTTCTCTCTTAAACACATATGAGTGTTTATAAATTTGTTTCACTCAGACTAACACACCTACAAAGTAGAGAAATGAAACCCCGACTATTACGATGTCTCTGAAGTAATGTGCTACCTTGTTCTTTATTTATTTTTCTATTTCCAGGAGTAGGCTGGGTCTCCGTGAAGGGAAAAACAATTTCAGCTACTTCTAGACTCTGATCCAAAACATATCCATATCTCTGCCTGAGAAAACAAATCTCACCCACCATGTTTATGAGGTAAAAATGGGTATCCTTACACTTGCTGTGACTAGATGAGAAAGCTCCAGCTTAAAATGTAAAACATATCATCTGGTAAAAAGACTTTGGAAGACTAAGGTCCCTCTCCCACCAGAATCTTAGCAGAAATGATCTTCTAGTCCTGCTCAGAAGAAATAGTTCATGATGGGGAGGTGGGAGCGGGAGGAATGATGAAGGACAGTGGATAGAAATGTCTCAAACCACTGAAGCCAGCCGGCTATCTATTAATATGTGCAAGGGCCAGTCCTGCAGGGAGAGGCCGCAGGTTTTACTCAAGTCTCTGAAAGATGAGTTACACCAGGCAAGAGTTCAGAGTCTCAGAAACCCACAAGGACAATTCTGCTCCATCCTGTAGGGGCACTATGAGTCGGAATGGACTCCATGGCAGGGAGGTTGTTCTTGTCTTTTATGAGTTATGATGATCTACACCAATGTTTTCCAAAGTGGGCTATTCCACCCACTGGGCTGTGGCTGTGGTTGGAACAATCCAGAGGTGGGATACAGGCTGGGCTGCAAAAGCAGATGGCTAGCCTATTCTGGGTTGTCGGCTTCAGGGTAAAAATTTTAGTTATCTGGGTTGGGGAAGAATGATTTTAATGTTTTCCTAAAAAAAAGGAGTGATACGTCAAGTACATTTGGGGATCTATGATCTATACCAAGGGTGCTCACACTCTTTCAGCATGCGATCTACTTATCAAATGATCAAGCCAAAATGATCAACCAACTACACAAATGCAAAACGTAAACTTTACTTATTACATTTATTCAAAAATGCATTGAGAATTCATTATATGTACAATGTATGTTCATGCACCTTTCTTAACCACGAGTCCATATGGCACAACACAACACAATTAATTATGTACATTTTTTGTTGCTACCTGAGCTTACTCTGGTGATTTGCACTGAATGAGGTGAGCCACGGGTGCATGGTCTGGAGAGTAACTGCTGGCAGGCAGCCTCAAGCACACTTCCGAACGATCATCGTCATGGTGGAACGGCACTTGTGCTTCATGATCTTTAGGTGGGAAAAGACTGACTCACATAAATAAGTAAAGTTGTAGAATGCAGTCAGTGAGGCAGCACATTTTATCATGTTTGGATACTTTCCATCTGCGAGTAAGTTCCAGAACTGTTCATGCACTCTATCTAGACTTCAGCTGAATGTCAGTTTGTAGTGTCAAAATCTCCCATTCCGTATGAAAGTCATACATTTTTATCTTCTTTGTTGGTCCCGCTCCCCCATTCATTTTAATACTCTTTATTAGGTTTAAGAGAAAAAAAATACAAAGTCTAAAAATTGGTGATAACTTAGCTTGCCAGTTTGGCTGCACTTAGCACAGTTGTTTGCACACGTGTTTAATCCGTAAGATTGCATGTGATTGGCAGTTAAGTGGCAGGACTGATGATAGGCTTGTGTCTAATTATTTTAATGCCATGTGATCTACCCACACTAGTAGATTTGTGATTTACTAGTAGATCAAAATCAATGTCTTGAGCACCCCTGCTCTATTATGCCCATCTGCTCCTGAGGCAGCCAAAATAGAAAATGAGCAAAAAGAGACAGGAAGTAGAAGGTGACTTCCATTCCTCACACAAATAGCAATGGTTTGCAACGCTAAAGAACAGAGGTTCACGTTTCTCAGTGTTCTGCATGCTGGAATCTTATTTGGGGTGTCTGACCTGACAGTCACCCTAGATGCTCCTTGACTTAGAGAAGCTGCAACGCTGGTACCCCTCAGTTCGACAACAAAGATAAAACTCCTTTCCCAAAAGGATCCTGACTAGAGGTACAGAAATCCAGGAATTCAACACCTGTTTGGGGGAGATCAGTTCCGAACAGAAGATGAAAAAGCAGCCCACGGGGGCCATCCCTTCAGGACCCTGCAGGCCAGAAAACTGCCCGAGAAACTTTGGAGAGCTGCAGCTTCCTTTATGACTCAAGGGTAACAGTGAAGACCAACATGAGGGATATCAAAGGCCCTTATTCTGAGAAGGACGGAGATGAAACAGCTGCTAAGTACTGATAGGGCTAAGAAAATCACAGTGTTCATTATTTTTGCTGCAGAACCAAAGAGATGAAATGTACCCAGACAGCTTTAGGTGGATTATGAAGCCCACGCTCTCTGCTGGCTGATTTCACACAGTGAAAGCTCCAGTGTCACTGAGTGTAGTGCTGTCCATTGAGAGCTCACTGTTCTGACATCTCGTCAACGAGCAGGGTCAATACCCTCACCCAGGACGGGTGTGCTACAGAGCAGAACGATCTCTGAATGCATGATCAGGAGCCCTAGGCTTGGCAATTGCCATTGAGTAGCTTTGTAATTCCCTTAAACCTACTGAGTCTTCCATAACAGAGGAGAAATCAGATAATGCACATAAAAGTTTTGTGTATGGTGTAAAATAATCATTCTGTGGCCACATCAAGGGTTTCTAGTAACAGTAAATAGGACCTGGCATGGAGCTAAGCCTTTCATAAGTTAAATACACACTATAAAAATAGGTCTTTCCCTAAACCACAATGAACACACACACACACACACACACACACACGCACACACCATTGCCATCTGCTCAATTTCTACTCATACTGATGCTATCATACAGGGCAGAACTTCCCCTGTGGTTTCTGAGACTCTAAGTCTTAAAATTTTTTTTTCAGTTTTGTTGGCACATAAATCACATATGATACCATTTAATAGTTTGATCACATCAAGCAGAGTTGTACAATATTTTCGGTGATGGTTACATAATTTCATGTCAGCTTGAAGATATATAAAAGTGTAGGGGTGGTATTCAACCTGTCGGTCAGGTCAAAGCCTGATGGTCCCTCATTAGGAGTGAAGCCTTCTCATAAGAAGGCAGGGAACTTTCTCTTCCCTATCTCTCTGCCTTCACCTTCCAGAAGGCTAGTCTGAGACTTGATACTTCCACCACAATTGGATTCACATGACTCTGCAGCCCTCAACCTATGTATGTTAAACAGGGTTCTCTAGAGAAACAAAACCAGGACACTAATAATTTTATATATATTTAGATAGATGATAGGTAGATTGATTGGTTGATTGAAGATACTAGAAATAAACAGTTAATCTAGAAAGCAGTACAAATGGTTCGGTGCAGCTTATTTTCATAAGACAGCTAAGACACTGGTAGTTCTTCAATTCTTGAGGGCCATCAGGTAGTCCTCTGTAGAGCAATTTAGTCTATCCGGCCACAAGCAGCAAACAGCAAGGCAGGTCACCAACAGTTAGCCAGATGACAGGCTCCAACAGTCCCTGGCTCCAGAAATACGTATTCTAGTAGTGTGGCAAAGCAGTTCTTGAAAGAACATCAACTTATAGTGACAGTCCATGGGTTAGGTGTCCCACAGGTAGTGTAGCTTGCAAATGGAGGCACAGAAAAGCAAGGCAGGCGGCTGCACACTGGTCGGAAGATCCAAGAGCAAGTGAAAGGAAGGCCAGACTCACTGAGTCATTTATCTCTCCACCCGTCAATTAATCTCACATGTGTTCATTGGCCATGTTGGCACAACAAACCTACCAATCACACTCTAATCTCCCTGAATTCTGCATCATTGCTTATGACTGCATGAGTCAGGAGAGGGACTTATGGACTTATGGACTTGTGTTAGACCGATCTGCAATGTTTTAGGTATACATAATTCTTTATATAAAGGTCTTTCTTACACATACATGAATGTTGCTGGGTTTGTTTCCCTAGTAAACCTGGCCTAACACATTTACCACAATCACTTGTAGAACATTTTCTCCTTTCTCATACTCATTGTTATTAGCTATTTTCCACTAACCTTTCCTGTTAGCCCCTGAAATGACCTTCATTCCAGTTACTGCCTCTCTAGATTTATCTATCCTGGATTTAATATTCAGGAAAACATAAACCCAACAACAACAAAATATAACAGAAAAAAACCTGCCTATATTGACACTAAAGTAAAAAATACTAAATAATACTGTAACTCTTTATGCAGGTAGAGAGCTTCTTAATTTCTCCCTTGGATTATCTGGTGGATTTGAACTGCTGACCATAGAGTTAGCAGCACACAACATAATCCATTATGCCAATAGGTCTCTGTAGGTTATAATAGGGGGGAGGATGCCTGCCACTGATTCTGTCTTTAATCAGTACACCTTCTACAAGGTGGGATAACAGTGGAAGCAATGCCAATCCCTGTACATCCAGCCACATGATTGAGAATATCTTGGCTTTCAAAGAACTCTTTAAAATAGAAAACTTTAACACATTGGATAATTTGTTGATGCCTTTGAGGAAGTACCCAAGAGCAATTTTCTTCCATACCTTACTCTGAACAAGTTGAGTGAAAAACAGTAGACCAATATCATGATTGTAAATTCCCTTCAGTAGGAGAGGCCCATGCTCAAAATCACTTACACACCTGGTCAAGGCAGTTCTTTATGGGTACAGACTTTGCCTGAATCCAGCTTGGATTTCTGGCAGCTTCCTGTTGTAGGGCTGCTGTAGCCATGACCAGTGAGTATTGTCCATGAGTTCTGTGTGGCCCTGTGAGAAATTCTCAAACCCAGCAGGGATGTAGAGTGACAAGGGAGGTATAGTTGGTACCAAAAATTAGATGTCACCTCCACATATTTAAGAAGCTCATCTGCTACTATAAAAGGACGAAAACCAAAGTCACTGCCATTGAGTTGATGATGACTCATAGCACTCGTATTGGACAAGGTCGAATGGCCCCTGTAAGTTTCCAAGACTATCATTCTTTATGGCAGTAGAAAATCCTGGTGGTTTCAAACTGCCGACCTTTTGGTTGGCAGCCCAGTGTGTAAACACTATGCCACAGGGGCTCCTTTCTGTCCACTATAGGAATATCCAAAAGGCACCGTGTTCCACAATGCACACACTGCCAACAATAGATGAGCCTGGGACTTGCTACACAGGATAGCTCCAGTGGTGTGGTGAGTTTAGAATCAGACTTCAAGCCTTGAAGACCACAAATGTTATATCTTTTGATAGCTGGGCACCATCCACTTTCTTCACCATATTTGCTTATGCACCCATTTTGTCTTCAGCAATCGTGCCAGAAGGGTGAGCATCACAGAATGCCACTTATTAGAACAAAGCGTTCTTGCATTGAAGGAGGGTATGAGCAGAGGCCCAAATTTCATCCACTACTTCAGTGTATTGCCATATAAACATATGTACATAAGCCAATATCTTTATTTTTATGAATTAATGTATTTACATATGTACACACTTTTGCTAAATTCTCCAACCCATAGTTCTGCTCCCTGGATAATTCCTCTGTTTCCATTCACCTTCCTCCTGCCCCACCATCACCCTTGTCCTACTTCCATCTCTTAGTAATTCCTGTTGCTCCAACTCCCCCAGGATCTCTACCCTCTCCTTGTTGTTGATTTTAATTCCCTAGTTGTTCCCCTGTCTGCAGCATTGTTTGCTCATTGCTCCCTTCTCTCACCTCCTTCTCTCTCAAGGGCCTGCAGGTAGGGGTGTACAGTAATACCAAGGGAAGATTTGAGGGGTATACATATGGCATTCTAATGCTGATCATCCCATAGTGGGCTTGACTTCTTTGTCCCCTACAAGAAAGTACTCTATTAGTATGCTTATCAGAAGGGAGTGACCCATTATCTTAACAGTAGGGGGTTGACTCTGTCTTTTGTGAGACTTTTGACTTCCACATCAAATGCTGATAAATGGCTGCTAGTATTTCCTTAATATTTGGAGTATATATAGTTGTGAAAAAGTCCTGGTTTCATCCCTCACCACCACTGGATCCACAAGACTTACCACCTACTGACCTGTGGTCTTCCTGCATCATTGCATATGTTTTGCATATGTATCTATAAGATATACTTATAGATTGGTATCAGATATAAGAGCTTATACCAGTCCAGTGGACTTGATCCGGACTGGGCTAGGATATTTTCTCAATATTTAGCTGCTCCTGTATATAAAACTCTTTCTTATACATATATGAGTGTCTATGAATTGGTATCTCTTGTCTACCCAGAGTAACACTCTCATTACAGGTTTAAATGCAAAACCATGGTAGGGCAAAATTAAATTATCTTGCCCAAGTAAAATAGAAGTTTAACATTATTTTAGATGAAAAGGCAAGTTCACTTCCAGTTATAAATTGTACCAAAATCTAAAGTTAGAAAATCAAAATGGAAGAATGCACTTAGCAAGTCTTAAATTAAAAGAACTCAAGAAAAAAAATTCAAGCTTTAGATTGCAATATTAGAAAGTTCTGGGGGCAAAATATTGAATGATGCAGGAAACCCACTGGGGCAGTTCTTCCCTGTCCTGTAGGGTGGCTGAGTGGGAAATGACGACATCAGCGAGTGAGTTATTCATGTCTAAACCAATTAAGAATAAGAGGAAGTGTGGTGCCCCTTTCAGTGCTATCTAGGTGGAGAAATTTAACAGTGATACAATTCTAGTATCTAGTTTAAAGTCCAAAGTTAAATTTTGTCATCTTGTCCCAATAATGTCCTTTATAGATATTTTTTCCTGTTCAGGATCAAGTTCAAGACCATAAATGTCTTTTTATACTCTTCAATCTGAAGGATTTTCTCAGTCCTGAATATCCTTGATGAGGACAAACTACTGTTTCATTGAGCAGCTATGAAATTGGGTTTCACAGCGTCTTTTTGGGATGAGAGTCAGGTTGTGCTTTTTCAGCAGGGAAAACTCTGTAGTGACCTGACATCCTGTTCAGGGCACCTTACTGGAAAACAAACACCAATTTTTTCTTATCATGTGTGCTATCAGATTAAGATGGTAGCCAACAGTTTTCTCTTAAATTGCTGTTTTCCCTTTTGCAATCAGTATTTGTTGGCAGACATCTTGTTACTTCATAGAATTTGCTAATAGAAATTGCTCTCACCATGAAAACAGTCTTGGTGATACAGGTCCTGGCAAGATTTTGTTCTGTTGCACATGGTGTGGTGACGAGTCAAGTCAAATCAATGGCAGCTCTTTATCTATCAATGTTGACAAGCTTTCATTCATTAGCCTTGGTATTCTTTATTTGCTCCCTCCATGTTTTATTTTCTTTTGATTCATTGGTAGCTAATTAAAAGGTTGAGTTTTTCCCTTCCTCACACCCATGAATACCTTTGCTCCCTAAACTGTAATTTATTGCTGCTTTTATTTATTTTGATGCTCTAATTATTCCCAGAGTTAGCCAGCAGGGGTCCCTTCAAATTGGCTTCTGTGTCCCTTTGACGGGATTCTTTAACTACTTCACTTTCTGTACTATAAGGAGCCCTGGTGCTGGGTGAGTTACAAGTTCAACAGTTCAAAACCACCAGTCGCTCTGTGGGAGAAAGATGAGGCCTTCTCATCTCAACTCATAAAGAGTTACCATCTTGGAAACCCATAGGGGCAGTTGTGCTCTGTACAATAGGGTCTTTATGGGTCAGAATCAGCTCGATGGCAGTAAGCAATGAGTTCAGTGATGTGAATTGGCACAGTATCCCCTTGACCATGGAGCAATTCTGGTGACACTGGTCTAGGCAACAGTCTGTTTTGTTGCACACAGGGTGGTCCTGGGTCAAGTTAACTCAATGGCAGCTATCTCTCATAAAAAACTATTAGTTCATGCATATAGTTCTAATTCCCACCCAATCACGGGGAATATTCTGAATTGGTTAACTCTTGACACTGAAACACAGGACACTCCTTATCCTTAATATTCAGTCATTTGTTTCAAGTCTAGAATACATGAAACATTGTTTCATAACTGTAAACCCACTCAACTGCTAACACAACCTACGAGCTGATTTTATAGTGTTTTTAGATAAAACGTGTGCATGTCGAGATGTGCCCTCATTCACATGTTTTCTATATTTTATGTGTTCCGATTTTTCCTAAAGGATGTCAACTAATAGCATCCTTCTTCTGTTCTGGTTCACTGTAGCTTAAGACATAAAACAAAGAGCAAGACAGATGGGAGATGACATGAAAAGGCAGGTCAGTGACAGAGCCCAATGGGCATGCGAACTAGTCCCCGGAAATGGGTCTATTCCTCACTGAATCAGAGCCTGACTGCTGTTCGCTGGGCAAGCAGCTGTTCCCAAGAACCTATGATCTTTGGGGAGAAGATCCTGCCCTCAGAAAAGCAAAGCAGGATACCTTCTCCCTGTTGGTGTTTTATTGCCAAATAAAAGAATAGTTGGATTTAGATATACAAAATCTCCCCAAGCAGTGTCCCCAATTCTCTTGTTTCTAGTTGTCTTGGAATCAACCACAAACTCCTAGACCTGTGGCAACAGAACAAAATAGTTGCTAGTCTTGTGTCTTCCCCGTGACGGGTTAGAGATTGGTCTCGTGATACGTAAGGTTTTCACTGGCCACTATTTGCAAGTAGATCACCAACTCTTTCTTTCTAGTCCACGTTAATCTGGACGCTCGTCCAAAATTTCCATCATCGTAACACACAAGTCTCCACTGACAGATAGGTGGTATCTGTGTATGAGGTGTCTTGCCCAGGTGTCTAACTCAAGTCTCCCCCAACAACCAATATCTCATTTCCCCATATCAAGCAATCAGTACATCGCTGAACCCCATGCCTCACAACACTTTAGGATGAGTAACAGTCAGAGAGGATAGAAATCATTCATTTTATTTCCTTGGCATGAAGGGAGCATCAAACCATCCAATAAAGCTCTCATCAAGTATCCCATTTTTCAAGTTTGCATCTCATCATATAAACCATATTCTATTCAGTCAAAGCAAGTCTCTAAATCCAACTGGCACTGGAGAGAAAGGGACCGCCCAAGGGAGGCAAGAGGTCTTTGAGACCCTCTTAGGTGCCTACGAAATACCATGGAAACACTCTATTTTTGTAATGGTAGGAAGATGACTCATGATTTTTTTTTGTTTTGCCATTTGGAATAATATTGGTAGTTTTCTTTTATGCACAGTGTTTATCTGTTGCTTTATAATTCATAGAAGACAAGGTAGAACTGATCCATAGGGTTATTGAGACTGTAAATCTTTTTTTTTTTTTTGAGACTCTAAATCTTTATGGATGCCTCCTCTTTCTTCCTGAAAGGGGCCGGTGGGTTTGAACCACTGACTTTTCAATTAACAGCTCAATATTTAATCTACTGTGCCACCAGGGCACCTTTCTTTATAGGTAAGAGTCTTTAAATGAATAGTAACTGCACAATGTCATTAAAAATGCTTTCAGCATTCTAACCATAAGCTTTCACTCTTTTTTAATGCACAGAATTAAATGGGATGATTTCCTGATAATAAAAACAAACCTTGCATTCTTGGAGTATGCTCTACTTGGTCTTTTGATACACTGTTGGATTTTATTTGCTAGTGAAGTCTTTTAACTAGTGCAGACTTTTAGCTATAACTTTTCACATACATTTAGTACCAATGATTTTTATTCCTTTCCGTATATTATCATTATAAAATTTTGATATTAAACTTAAGCTAGAGGAAGAACTACTGGCTTTCCCATCTTTTCCTGGAGCCCAGAGCAGCTTAACCAATGATGGAATCATCTGTATTTTATGATTATGTAAAACTCAGCTGTTCACCCATCTGGTTTCAGAACATTTTTAATGGAAATGCTTTAATCACCTTTCCAATCTCTTCGATGGTAATTGGTCTAATGAAGTTTTTAAAAATGCCTTCGCTTAATTAGGGTATTTTGTAGCCTGTCAGAAAATCTTCCATTTCTTTTACATTTTTCAAAGTTTTCTCCCATGGTGTCATAGAGGACTAGTTCTTATCCTTCCAAACGATCGCATTGCCTCCTCGCTTTTCCACTCACAAAATCGCCATAATATTGGACTCGATTCTTTGGGGGATAAATATTCAATTAAGTACATAGACACCTTAACATAGTAATGAAATATTTTCTGTTGGTCTAACTGTTGACATTCAAACCCTAGCATTTATTTCATCAGTGCTGTGTACCTGCTGCTTTATAAACTACATAAGTCCTGGTGGAATAGGGGTGATGTGTTGGCTGCTGATTGTAAGGTGAGCAGTTTGAAACACCTAGCCTGCTTCTGTGGAGAGAGACGGGGATTTCTACTCCCCCAGGGAGCTTCAATCTCAGAAACTCACGGGGGCAGTTCTACGCTGTCCTATAGGGCTACTTGGCGAGGGCATCCATTCAACGCGAGTGAGCTTGAGTTGCCTGAGACTACACAGCGAACAGAGTAGATTTGCTCCATAGGGTTCTGGAGCTCTTGATGGAAGCAGACAAGCTCACCTTAGCACTTGGTGGACATAGAACCACATTCACTGCCAGGGAGTCAATGCTGACTCACAGTGACCCCTTGTGGGTTTCGGAGACCGCACCTGTTCACAGGAATAGACGACCCAGTCTTTCTCCCATGGCTCTGCTGGTGGTTTCAAACTGCCAGCCATGCAGATCACAACTCGTGACCACTACGGCACCAAGGGAAGGAAATTCGCTGTGGAATGAATCCATCACTTCATACCTACTTTCGTGTCAAATCTTCAGAAGTGCTGTCCTTTATTTCTGATGCATCAAGCTATTTGGCTTAAGGCCTATGGGCGGGCCTTCCCCAAGCATCATGATCATTATGCTGCATCTTTGTTCAAGAGGGACCCTTTCTCCAACATTCCTGAACATGTGCTTGCCTTTGTTTCCAGAGCCTAAACAAAGCCTTTTGTCCTTCCATACTTGGCTTTTTGTAGTGAGGTTTGGCTGTTGTTCTAGGCAAGATTTCATGCTCTCTTCCCTTCGAGATTTGTTTCTTTCATCTCTCCTTCCATCCTATCCACAGCTCATGCTTGAGTTCACAGCAACACAAAATGAGGCTTTTCATTCATTTTCTTCCAACACTTCTTATCTCATGCTCTTCTGAATGTTTAGGAATAGTAGAATATGTCCCATAAAATGTCACTCCTTGCTATATGGCAATAATTTCATCTGTGTTTATCTTGCCAAAGACTCTTTGAGGTGAACTGCATTTGATACTTCAGAGCTCCCTTTGACATACCACAATGATAAGTTAAGCTAGAAAGACCTTCTAATTAATGTGTCCCCACCACATGCATAATAAATACTGCATCTACCATGAGCATGATAAATACTGCATTTATACATACATGCATAAATTCTTGTCAAGGATGAGGCTCCTCTGACCTGTTCATTTAAGAGTGTCTCTGCCCCAAATTGTTCCCTACTTAAAGGAAGCCACGAGGGGAGAAAAGTTTCACTTTGTCAAAAAGCAAAATGGAAACTGGTCACTGTGATCTGAGGAAACATCGTGTTTCTTTCCTAATTGAACACAATAACCCACTATAGTCAGAGTATGATAGAGAAACAAAACTCCCTCTGTCACTCATAAGAGTCATCTGTTGGTCATTTTCATCCTGAGAGCTACCTTGTAGAGAGATTTGAAATATCTATTTCTACACCTGGTCCTAGTCCTGACTTTGACAACAGGTGCTTGTTATCTAGGAAGTAACTCAATACCTAGAAATTCGCTTTGCCTCACCCCATTACCACTCTAGTTTCTGACAGTCTCAAATGAAGTCCAAGGACCTGCTAGCATTTAAAGTAACACCATATATAAATCCCTCCTCCTTTATAATCTGTCTCTTATTAATTTTCCCTTTTAGAATCCTTGGATGATACAAATGGTTAACACCCTCCATTGCTAAGCAGAAGGGGGACAGTTCAAGTTCAGCCACAGGCATCTTAGAAAAAAAAAGATCTGCTAAACGACATCCAAGAAATCAGCCATGAAAACCCTATGGGCACTGTATATCCTGTCACATATGTCTTATCTACTCTGTCCAAGCAGGGGTGGTCACGAGTCCTGTGCAGCTGCTCAACAATTGGTTATGTTCTTCTGTAGTCACTCAACTCTGGCCACATGCTATTCCTCAAACAATCTTAAGCACACCTACTATTCATGCTTCTTGGAATGGTCTTTCTCTAGGTGTGCTGCTTCACATCTGCCTTTCCTAGGTGTCATATCCTGAAAGAGGTCTTTCCTAACACACCAAGGAAGTGGCTTAATCTCCACTTTTATTCCCCATGCTCCCCTCCTTTATCCATTTTCATAGCATTTCAGACATGTTGCTTTTGTTGTTAGATGCCAAAATTAGGTTCTGATTCATAGTGACCCTACATACCACAGAAGGAAACAGCGTCTTGCCCCATCCTCACAATTGCTATGTTGGAGCCTAATATTGTGGCCAGTGTCAATCCATCGCCATGAAGTCTTCCTCTTCTTTTGCTATCCTTCTACTTTGTCAAGTATGGTGTCTTTTCCCAGCATGCATCTCCTGATAACATGTTCCACATACTTGAGATGTAATTTCACCAATCTGGTTTTACTGCCTCCAAGAGAGATTTGTTGTCCTAGCTCTCGGCAGTCCATGGCACTTTCAACATTTTTCACCAGTACTATAACCCAAGCACATCAGTTCTTCTTGATCTTCTATATTCAATATCCAACTTTCACAGGCATAAGAGTTGGTTAAAAATGCAATGGATTCAGTTAAGTACACCTTAGTCCTCAAAATGACACTCTTGCTCTTCAACTAGGTAAAAAGGTCATGTGCAGAATATGTGCACAATGCAGTACATGTGGTTTGACTTCTTAACTGCTGTTTCAATGAGGATAGTGGTGGGTCCAAGAAAAATCAAATCTATGACCACTCCCATCTTCCCTCCATTTATCATGATGTTACCTATTGATCCAGTTGTGAAAATTTTTGTTTCTTGACATTGAGTTGCGATCCATCATAAAGGTTGTAGTCCTTGGTTGTCATCAGTGTGCTAGCTACATAATTTCATGTCAACTTGATATATAAACATGTAAAGGTGGAGACTAGTCTGTCAATCAGGACACAGCATGATGGTATCTCCTTGTGGGTGTGGCTTTCTCATAAGGAGATTCCTGGGAACATCCCTCTTCCTCTACCTTTGCTTTCCTGATGACTGACCCTGATTGCTGTGAGCACTTAATGTGGCCACTGCCATTGAATTCACATGTCTTTGCACCCACTGGCCTGTGATCTTCCTGCATTATATAACATTGCCTGTGACTGTGTGAGTCTCAAGAGGGACTTATGGACTAGTATCAGACTTATGGACTAGTATTGGATTTATGGATTTGTTCTGGACTGGACTGAGATGTTTTCTTGATATATAATTACTTTCTGATATAAAGTTCTCTTTTACACATGTATAAGTGTCACTGGATTGGTTTCTCCTGTCAACCTGGCCTAGAAGCAATTAGAAAGTGCCTCAAGTCCTCTTAACTTACATCAGGCATGGTTATGTCATAGACTATTCATAGGTTATTGATGTCTTCCTTCAATCCTGATGCTGAGTTCCACATATAGACCAGCTTCTTGGATTATTTGCTCTGCATAAAGATCGAATAGATGTAGTGGAAAGAAATAACCCTGACACACATCTTTCTTGATTTTAAACCACCTGGTATTGCCTGTTTTATGATAAAACAGCTACTTCTAGGTCCATGTAGAGGTTCTTTATGAGCACAACTAAATGTCCTGAAATTCCCATTTTTTTCTCAATCCATGGTTTGCTATGATCCATCCAGATAAATGCCTTTGCATTTTTGTTTTCTGATTTCTACCAAGATCCATCTGATATCAAATGTTTCATCCACTTTTGAATCTGGCTTGAATTTCTGACAGGTCCCTGTCAAAATACTGCTGTAAGCATCTTTGGGTAATCTTCAGCAAAACTTTGTTTGATAATTTCCACAGTCTGTCAAGTCTCTTTCAAATGGGCACAAACATGGATCACTTTCAGTGGGTTGAGCAGGTCTTCTAACTTTCTGGGCATAGATGAGTGAGTGCTTTCAACTCTTCAATAGCTTATTGAAACACATCCATTGGAATTCAGTCAGTTCAGGAGGCTTGCCTTTGGCCAATGCCTTCAGTGTGGTTTGGACTTCTTTCTTCAATATAATTGGCTCATATTCACATGCTACCTCTTTGCATGGCTTAATGCCAACCATTTTGTTTTGGTAGCATTGCTGTGTTTTCCTTCCAACTTCTTGTGATGATTCTTACATCATCTAATATTTTGTCCATAGAATCCTCTAATACTGCAAATTTGAGACCTGAATTTTTTTTCTTTAGTTCTTTCAGTTCGCATTATGCTAAATGTGTTCTTCCTTTTTGTCTTATGGAACATTTCTTTATTATACATTGGATGGTCTTTGCAAGATATCCTTTGCAATTTTTTGTTCAGATCTCTTTCTTACTTATTTCTTCCATTTGCTTTTACTATACTATGCTCAAGAATAAGTGGCAGAGTCTTTTCTGACCTCCCTTTTGAGCCTTTCTAGTTGTCTGTCTTTTGCTTTCTTCATGTATGATAGTTTTATGTCATCCCACAGCTCATCATGCTTTCTGTCATTAGCATTTAATCAATCAAATCTATTCTTGAGAGGTTCTCAAAATTCAAGTAGAATGTACCCAAGGCCCTCTTTTGATTCTCCTGGACTTGTTTCAATTTCCCCCAAATTCAGCCTAAGCTTGCAATTCAGCAATTGATGGCCTGTTTTCCAGTTAGCCCTCGCCTCATTTTATCTGTTGCTATTTTACTTCTCCATCATCTTTTCCCAAAGATGTAGTGAATTTGAATCCTTTCTATTCTATCTGGCATGGTTGCTGTTTATGTTGTTGATAAATGGTATTTGTAATGAAGTCATTGTTCTGGCAAAATTCTATCAGGAGCTTTCCAACTTCATTTCTATCACTGAGGCCATATTTTCCAACTACTCAAACTTTTTTATTTCCAACTTTCTCTTTCCAATCACTGATAGTTACCAATGCATTTTGATTGCATGTTTGATCAAGTTCAGACTGAAGAAATTGGTATAATTCTTCAATTTTTACATCACTATTTTCAGTGGTTGGGTTCATAAATTTGAATATTTGTTATTTTAACTGGATGTTCTTGTATGTATATAGATATTATCCTATCACAGACAGCATTGCACATCAAGAAAGATATTGAACTGTCCTTTTTAAGATGAAGGCAATGCCATTTCTCTTCAATTTTTCAGTTCCAGCATAGTAACCAGAGGAGTGTCTGTTTCAAAATGACCGATCTAGTGCATTTCAGCTTACTAATGCCTAAGATATTAACCTTTATGTGTTCCTTTTCATCTTTCAATTTCCCCAGATCATATTTCATATAGTCCACATTTCAATTAATACATGCTTGCAGCTGTTTCTTCTCCTTTTGAGACACACTCATACACATTGATATATATTAAATGAATTTTTTCTTCCTGTGAGCTCCGCCAGATCTGTTGTGTCCGGCTGGGTCCACATGTGTAATATAAACATGTGTCAATATGTAGAAATAAAATTATATCAAGAAAGGACTCCTACAGCTATAAAAGGGGGAAAGTCCAGTCTGCCTCAATTCTGTGGGTCATATGTTAGAGGGAGGCTTCTCCTGACACATGTAGCCTGGCAGTTGACAAACTAGGGAGCAGGAAAACACAGGCTTTTGGATGCAAACATGAATGGATCTAACTAAGGCCAGCTCTCTGGGATTGGAAAGCAATATTGTATTAGTCCAATTGGACTAGAGAAACAAATTCATAAACACACATATGGGTATAAGGGACAGGTTTATGTACAAGAGGAAAGGAACATTGAAAAAGCATCCCAACCCAGTCTAGTCTAAGTCCATAAGTCTGATATTATCCCATATGTCCAATACCAGTCATTAAAGTCTCCTTTCGACTCACGAAGCATGTGCAATGGCATCAGGGCAATCACAGGCCAGTGGGTACAGAGTCTTGGGTAGCTAGCAGCAGTAGAAGCATCACGGCACTGGCAGGGATCTCCCCATGGCTCCTCATTTCCAGGGCTCAGGGTCCATCAGCAGTATCCATTGGTGGTAAAAGCATCTCAGCACTGGCAGGCATCTCTGTAGATTTTCCAGTTTCAGAGGTTTGTTTCCATCAGGGTAAGCTCATGTGACTTCTCCTCTTGCTTCTCCAGTTCCTAGAACTCAGGGTCTATGCTGCCGCCTTGTCTTGTCAGTAGAGCATCCAAGGAACTGAGTCTATAGTATCTCAATTTTACAGAAGAAATACTGTGAGATTTCCCAGAATTCTCAAAGAAAGCCATGTCCACACAGAAGTCTCATTGGCTGTCTCCAGATTGACAGGCTAGACTCCAATCCTACACTCCCAGTGCTGAAATTGACTACCAAAAATACGGTAGGAAATTGATGAACTAGGTGCAGCATCCAGACCCAGCAGAAGTGACAAATGTTCCAACAGAATCTGCTTAACAAGTATTATGACTCCTAGGGAAAGGAGTCCTTGGGGTAGAATATAGCATATGAACCAGAGACCCAGTGACCTTGCCTTCATTAGAGAGTGAGAAATACCAGACAGCATAGACTACCTAAGACTCATATAGACCCTATACGACAGAGGAGAGCTGCTTTTTAGGTTCCTGAGGCTATCAATTGTTATGGGAGCAGAATGCCTCATCTTTCTCCCAAGCAGTAGGTAGTGGTTTCGAACTGCTCACCTTGTGGTTAGCAGCCCATCTCAAAACCCACTATACCCCATTGGCTGTTTCACCTCTAAGATAGTTGAGGTGGGTTGGGAATGAGGTTTCATGCTGGGTCTTGGTATTTTTCTGGGTGGAGGATTGTTCTGTTGAGTCTGTCTATCATTTCTGCCATGAACTGTGTCTCCCAGTTATTGCAGTGTACATCTGCCCCTGTGCACAATGTTGTCTTACTTCTCCTCAGGGCCTCAAGGATCTTGACAATGAAAGGAGACTTGCAAGCTTGTAAGAACTGACTTGATTGAGTAAACAAGCAGCCATTCAGCTCAAAAGCAATAAAGTCCACACGGAAGAAGCACACCAGCCTGTGTGATCATGAGGTGGTGAAGGGATCCGGTGTCAAGCGTCAATGAGCTAAAATTATATTATTATTAATGAGGGGGAGTACAGATTGGGGACCCAAAGCCCATCAATAGGTGAGGTGACATCCTTTTGCAGAGGGGTTACAAGAAGGAGATGAGCCAGTTAAGACATGGGGTAGGAGCTATGAAATATGCAACCTTCCTCTAGTTCCCATGCTCCCTCCCACCCACTATCATGACCCCAATTCTACCACATAAATCCAGCTAGACCAGGAGATGTACAGTGAAGTTGGAAACATGGGAAACTTAGGATAGATGATCCCTCAAGACTAGTAATAGGAGTGGTAATACCAGGAGGGTGGAGGGATGGAGGAATAGAAAGGGAGAACCAACTTCAGGGATCTACACGTAGCCTCCTCTCTGGGGCACGGACAACAGGGAAGTGAGTGTTGGGACAC